>DWNE01009096.1:0-11115 GCA_018249875.1 Cecropterus toxeus | reverse complement strand
AATCGTTATGATTTGAAACTCACGTTACAGAATCAATTGTCATAACTAGATGGCGGTGTGCCCCTTTCTGAATCACGCTAACGATTTTACTTCGTAACTTGTACAAGAGCTCAAGTTTTGTATATGCGAAATGATAAAATTATTTATAAAGTTTCACTTTTGCCATATGCGATTTGCATTATGTTTTTTATGAGTGAACAAATACTATGAAAACATTTAATCGTTTCGTTTTCGTTAATTCGATGAAGTGGAATTAATGTTACAATTTAATTTCAAAGGTATCTTATTTTAAAATAAAATTGTAACATTGAATCTAACATATAACTAAATCAAAGTTACACATACAGCTTCACATGAGTCAAAAGCAACGAATTTATAGTGTCGACCTTCCTAATTAGGCATCAACCGCTGACGGTTATACAAATAAGTGGATCTTCCCACGCTCTCAATTTTATAAACTGACGTAAATGTCTACTTTGACTATAAAGAAAATTATATGAAGGTTATTAAAGCGTGAGCGAAACGTTAAAATTAATGTGGTATTAAAAAGTGAACGTACCCGCTGCCCTCACAATGGTCAATGCAATCTTAATAACCATTCATAATTATAATAAAAAGGAAACTTCCGCGTGTATCTACACATATATATGGAGATAAAATAGTTTGGCGCACAGAGAATAAGTAATTATAGAAATTTTCACATTTTTTTAAATTCTTGTATCTGAAATAGCATCAAACTACACTCACTAAATTTAATTTAAAGGATGTAAAATATATACAGATTTTGAAACGTTGTGGTAATGTTATTTTATGGTAAGTATTTCATTTATATTTTCTTCTCATTCATAAAGTTTTAAAAATTTAAAATTATGATTTTTTTTTTACAAGGTTTAATACCATGGAACACAGCTCATATCTAATTACATATTATGAACGGGAATATTAAACTAATAACTATTTATTTGTTTGTTAGTATGTGTATAATTAGTAATTACTTGCTGGCTAACACGCGTCATCTGCAAAGATCTTTCCCGTGATGTTCAATTTTTTTTCCCATTTATAAATAAAAAATAAAGTTACGGTCGAAATAACATTTTTGAAGCAAAGTAAAGATGGGACAATAAATAAAAAAAACATTAAATTACGAAATCATTTAAGAACGATAATAAAACACACAACACATACTACACATAATTACAATTTTATTTACAAAGTGCCTACATAAAAAAAAACATCATAATTATAAATTCTCATAATGCAACCCGACATCACGACTTGCATAACTGCAGTTATCTTTGCGAATAAATTAACAGGTGACATTAATTTAGCATAGTTATTAGATACGATACGATACGATACAGAGCAGTGATAGCCTAATGGTTGAAATTCGGCCTCTCAATCAAAGGTTCGAGGTTCAAATCCTAAGCACGCACTGCTGATTTTTCTAAAATTATATGCGTATTAGAGTTTAATTATCTCTGCTTTACGGTAAAGGAAAACACCGTGAGGGAACCTTTACAACTGAGCGTTCTCTAAAAATACAAAAGAGTTCTCAAAGGTGTATGAAGTCTACCAAATCGCACTAGGCCTGCGCGGTGGATGTGGCCTGACACTCTCATTCTGTGAGAAGATCCGTGCCCAGCAGTGGGACAATAATGGGTTGACGACGATTAGGTACGTAATACACGCAACCAAGGGTTCACTACACTGAATGAATCCATTGTGCCAAGTTGACCTATTGTTGATGACATAAAACGTCTACCGCTTTATATCAATCAACATTCTAGTATGTGAGCCGCCTGCGTGATTTATCTTTATCACTCACATCACACATCACTTTTTAATCAAAAAACATTTTTTAATAAAGCTCATTTTATTATGGTTATACTTAGTTACTTCAAAATTTTGCCGCAAGTCTTACTTACCGCTTTAATTATAAAAAGTTTAATAAATAATAACATTGAATAAACATTTTATTTTTAAAATTGTCTACAACCAAATTATATTTTTTGTGAATAAATGTTGAAAATATTTATATATTTTCAATAACGTCGAGTAAATATATAACTATATGACTCCAGTAAAGTTATCAATAAAATCTATTTATTAAGAACCATAAATATGTAGAATTCCCGGAATCGGATCTTAGACTACATATTCATTCAATCAATGGGTGAACGTTATTGAATTTATGACTTGCATTTTATACTTGGGAGAGACCTACATCCAGGTGAGGATTAATATGGGCTAAAACACATATTTTCTAACCAATACGTTTAAAATGTTAATAACTATTTAGTGACGTGAAAATGTGAGTTATTACAATAATTTGTCTAAATAACTAAGGGTTTATGTACAGGTGCATCTGGAAAACTACAATTAACTCTTATTAAGTAGACACCGGTAACGTAAAACTAACCACAGTGACCGCAAAGACACGTTGCCTGTTCGTGAGCTCGCATTGTTCTGAGATTCATATCCTTAGAATCATAACCGAACATAAACATCGATTTATAATACGAAGTATACGAACCAATCGATCGGACGAAATCTGTGATTGGAATTAATTGAGTAAGTCCTATTAAGCATTGATGATTTGACTATACATTTACAGATTTACTGCAATCTCTTAGCGATTGATTAGATTAATTGTTTGTCGCATTTGTCTCTTTGCAATTAGATTGGATCCATCTAACTTTAGGAGGGCATATTGGCAAGGGGAGAGTTAACAACATGTCAATCTGTCCATCCACTCACCACAGCAACTGCAAAGGCGCATGTTGTGAGCGCGCGGGCCAGCCCGGGCGGAGGCGCCCGCCTCATCGCCACGCCATCGCCGGCCAGCCGCGGGCCAACCATGCACACACACACGCACGTTCAACTCTATACGCGGTATCTTGTTTATGTTCGGAAACTCCGGGTGAATTCACATTCACGTTGGTAAACAAACACCCATTTCCCGTTCGAAATACCGGTCAGCATAGGCTTGCAATTTCCAGCGAAATAATATTCACTTAAGAACTATCTCGATCTAGAGTTATCTAAGCTAATAAATAAACAGTTACAGCGAGCACTGTAGCGAAATGATCACAGAGCATAGTTTGTTTGCGCCTAAACTTGAAAATCAATACTTTAAACTCGTACTTGTGATGGGAATTCCATCTGAAGACTAAAATATCACATCATAAAGATTTAAAAATTGGCTGCATCCCAAAACTGCACCCGTTGTGTTCCAGACAACAGAATTTAGGAAATTTTGTATCTATATTGGATACAACAAAAGATCGCCTACAAAGCGGACCACGATTTATTCATTTAGCAATCAGTAGCGTCGGCGACGCGCGTTGTAAATAAACACCGCGGTAGATAACAAGCTTGGCAACTAAATGACCAGACGTGCCAATTTATGTCTCCAGAAATAATAAAAGAAAAATCTCAATAACGTGACAAGAACGATTTAAAGGAACGTAAAAAAATTGCTGACGTCATTAAAAAACCACTTCGAAATATGTAAACCAAATGTTCTCTGACACTTATCCAAAGAATTATACTAAATATGACAATCACCTCAAGGAACCTACATTTAATCTTATATTATACGGAAGAGAACAGCATAGAAACAGAAACGATAAAGTACATAATAAAGACACTGTTCCTCGATTACATGCTAATTCGTATCTAGCTCAGCGATCGATAACACAGTTTGATGTTTTGTGCGCTGCTAAAACATGTCGGACCGTAAACGGCATAGGTACTTTGTCGGCTTTAATCAACTGTAACAACCACATCACAGCGCGATGCAAGTGAAACAACTCAAGTGTAAAAATGCTAATCCCAGCGTAGAGACGCGAAATAAAGAGGTACGGAAGGGCGCGCGCAGGACGACGTCGCTCGGGTTACTGCGTCGTCGCGGCGGAGGCGGCGGCGCCGGAGCATCTAAATCGGGATCGACTCGCAAGTCTCGCTACGACTCAAATACCTTGACTTCCTCAATATTACATTGAACCCACTGAGCACGAGACCGCCAAACGTACGTCAATCGACGCCCACTTATTGTAGTTTCTTTGGATATAACTTAATTCTCACAATCCAAAACCTTATTCCAATCTAGCAGCGCTATTGAAACGCTACAATTTACAAGTTTATTTATTTACGACGATGATTCCGTTACATATTTCTTGTAACTTATAATTCTTAAGTACTTATTTTTCATTTAAAAGGCGTGTTTTAATGTTTAATATACTTTACGATAATATATCAGTATTATCGAGCATAAATTTATCTATTTACTATAATACAGATACATTGTAAACAGGCATAACCTAAAAATATTTTCCGTACATTCAAAATACGTACGTCAATAGTTCATAAGATAAAACAAAGATAAAATTAAACAAAATAGATAAGAAGCTACTATGTGAGAGTACATGTATTAATTTCCTAGATAAAACATAAATTTACTTACTTTGCGACGGTGAAGCGAGCCCCGGCGACGCAGAATAGGGCAAGCTGTGCACGGGAGACGACAACGGCGACGCGAGGGGCGACCGTGGAGCGTCGTCTGTTTGGAGCACGCTCGTCGGTAATGCCGGAGTCGATGAACGACACTTATTTTTCTCTTCCCAATCTCCACTAAATTGCACAGTTTCATAACCGTCTTCATCGTGACTTATTTTTGTGGGCGATCTCGACACACTATCACTGACATCGTTTTGTGGCACAGGTGAATCTCCAATACAGACATTGCTTCCCTCGATATCCTCGTGTGATAAAGAAGGAACCGGTGACTTAGATGCCGATCTAGTAATAGATGTTTGATCATATGTCATGCCATTATTCAAATTGTCTAAAGAATTATCTGTAGTTTCTTCAGTTACTGTTACGATAGACGGGATGTCGTCAAGAATAGGAATATCATCTGGTATAGGTGGCGGAGAAGACTTTGGTACCTGTGGTATTCGAATTGGAGGAGAAGGCGACGATCTTTGATTTTTATCGAATTGTTCATTCTGAACTGATGTCGGAGAAGGTGTAGGTGATATCCTTTCTGTTGGTCGTGGACTAACAGACGGAGATTGCACAGAACTAGCATTCTTGGGCGATAATTTGTCTAATCTGTCTAGGATTTCTGATTCACTTATATCAGGAGAAAGAGAAGAATGAGCCTCTGCAGATATTCTTTCACATCCGACTTGATGATAGCTTATTATGTCCGGTGAAATCAATTTATCCCGCCTCACGGTGGGAGAAGTAAGAGGTTCACTTCGTGCGGTGGGAGAAATTATATTATTAGATCTAGGTAAAGGTGATACAGAAGCGATATTTTTTACAGGACTAGGAGATTTCGCAGTATGTATACCTCGATTAACTAATGTTGATGGTAGGGTTGATGGGCGTTCCATTTGGGATTCTCCAGCTCCCGGTGAAAGTGGCGGAGAGTACACCCTTGATGGAACGACATATTTGTCAGTAGCTTCAGGAGATTTTCTGTCTGCGTATCCAGGTAATTTGTTTTCCGCTTTTGATTCATGCTCGTATCTAGACTGACGCGTTTTATTAAAATGAGCCGTCCAATTTCTTTGTTTTTCAATAAGCTCCTTATTAAATCGCCGATCAGGTTTCTCTGGCTTTGGTAGAACACTTGGTTTTGCCGGTTTTGGTGGCGGTTGTGTAGCTCCATTAGATAAACGATCTCCGTTTATTGTAGGTGCCAAAGTAGATGTTGGTGTGACTGTACTCCGCGATGGACTTACAGATCCCGCCGAACTGGATCGCGATCTTGAAGGTGCTACTGGCGGAACACCACGAGTGCCTGCAAAACTAGATGCGGCAGATGGTGACTTCTCAATTCGGAAACCGCGGTTTTCTTCGCCAAGCTTTTCGAACAGTGCTCGAGCCGTGTTGAATCGTGCCAAGTGACTCTCATTGCGAACCACGGTCACGTCGCTTCCACGCATGTCTTCGTCGTCTCTTGACGGCATTCCTTGAAAAATGTTGGCTATTTTGGAAACTTTAGTGCCTTGTACTCTTTTCTTGCACTCCTCCATACTAGCCTGGTAAGGCCGCTTCAATCCAATCTGGAAAAGCAATAATGCAATGTAAATACACGGGCGGTGTATTCATGACACTTTAGTACAAATAAAAAACGAGGCCGCGTTTTCAAAATATATAAATCCGATAAGGAGAGATAAGCATTAGAAACACAGGTAGTTTGCGCTCGCAAAGGCACAACCGCGCGACGCGAGGGCTCACGACATGGCTGGATCATTCGTCGTGTAATTTAACTTGAGATAGCGATAGCGCTGATAAGCTCTTACTCATACTAAACGAATGAACACAGTTGACATTGCGCTCCTTTGTGAACGTAAAGAATATGCCTTATGTAATTTACCTCATGCCTTTGATATTTTTGTACGTCGTTATTCTTAGGAAACGATGCTTTATACACACATAGATGGCGATTAAACTCAAACATATGGCAAACATTTAAACACTATAATATTGTTTGTTTAAAAGAGTTTTGTAGTGTATCGAATAAATTGCGAACATGATAGATAAGATGTAAATGATAAAACCAGATAACTTTTCAATCGATTATTAATTCCAGGCATTAGTTCAACGGCGTCATTGATTGTGATTTGTATTTTAAAATGGAAAACCTATTTATTATTATTTTGTTATTAAGTTACACGTCGCTCGAAGTTAATACGCAGTGTACGATAGCTCAAACGTGCGTGACCGACTTGTCCCAGGCGAACTGTAGGCCGGGAGAAGTACTTGAACCCAATTCTAGTATATTTGGATGTTGTCCGAGCTGTCGAGTCCCTTCTGGTAAGCTATACAAACAATGCGCCCATCAGTCTTTGTCGATAATCGAATTTGACTTTGTTGCGAACATTTTGCACAGAACGCGACATTAATTCTGTGCCCCTAGTGAAAATTACTAAGAGTTCGATTATTTAGCCATTGGCAAAATGAGACTATAACGGGACGGATATAAGTCAGATTTTTGCCAATCACAAAACTTTTATACCTGTTTTCAATAGGGGCATAGAATTTAAATGTTATCTTAACATAATATTTATTAATTATTTTAAACAAATTTTCGTTCTGTAAATGATACTAATGTCATCAAGAGCATTTTTCTTACAATTACCATGTTTACGTTATATACGAAGTTACGAAATTATGATCGATCTTTCAATGGAAGTGGAACACTAGCTAGCCTATTCATCCATAAGTATAATAAGAATGAGAGATACCCGTGACTATACTTCGGATATATTTAAAAAAAATACCTACTTTCTAGAACTTTGTGAGATCGTCTGTGTATTTGAAATTGCATCGAAACAAATCTACTTAATTAACGTTTCGTATTAATATATTTAAAGCACTGAAAATATGTGTATATCTTCATGTAATATTTAGATTTATTTAATTACAATCTATCTACTCAATCAAACGATATTATAATAGGATGATAGTTATGTTACATTTCTTAAGACGAGTGGCAAGGATGGCTAATCACTAATCAGTCAAAAATTAAAAAAAAAATAAGTTACTTCTTAAAATTAAAGAAACATACGCAGGTAACCTCTTGAAATATTTACCGCTAATTATGTAAAATTTGCAAATAACTTTTTTATATACCAATTATATTGCATGTCAAATATAAACGCATGAACTTATTTTATAAAGCCCATAAGGCAAAAAATGCATTAGTTGATACGGTACGGCAGCGCTGAAATCATTAAACAGGAAGGGTGTCAGGGAACATTGTTTTTGTACCACTGCATTCGTTACTTTCGGTGGGCACAGGGGTTGTAAACTGAGTATTTTTCGTAAATAATCAAAATTACACCACCTTATTAAAATCATACTAACAAATTAAGTGACATACGAAATAAGTAATTTAATTAAGGTTATAAATTATTTTGATCAGACAAGTGTATTCGAGTTATAAATTAAAATAAATAAAATATTTTTCTAACCGGTACGTTAAGAACAAATAACATAATACTTTTGTAAAGTCCTTCTAACATACAGATTCTTTATTATTCACTGTATAAAACAGTAGATAAGTTTTGTATCTGTCGAGCAGCTAGTTTCCGACCCCTGATCGAGCACGTCGTGGGCCCGGGGGGTGGTTTACCCCTACGTGCACTATTTTTGTAAACGTGACGACATGCAATACCAATAAGTGGCGTACTACGAACAAAACTTTATGATATTACGTAGGAGTCCTCTACGTAATATCATAAAGTTTTGTTCGTATACTTATGGGAAAAATAAACAATAAATCGTATGATATGTACTATTTGTAAGAATATCACCTTAACATCATAAAGAGTTACTGGCAAATCTTGTATTTTGCAACATCAAATGAAACCGTTCAATCACATCCGTGCAAAAAAGTATTATTGTCGATATGAAGGCAAAGAAACGTTATCGATCATTCGCAATTATACGTTACATGAGGAAATGAAAACTATCGCAGTTGGTCGGACGGACGTGTGAGCGTGTAGAAATAATTAGGGTTCGTTGTAAAGAGAAACTCAGAAATGCAAACAGGAGCACAATCAAGAAAAGCGCCTGCAGCGTCGTAGAGCGTTCTTTGTGTAGAGTAGGGTGTATGGTTCAACTGCGCTTTACATAAACTATGATGGCTGACATTGTTGGTGTGAGACGTTTTGAGTTTTACAATGCAATACCCGACACGGAAACCTATTGTTAATTACAATCAAAACATTTATGAGTGGCTGTACACTGCGCGCGTTGCTACGGCACTAACTAAAAT
Organism: Cecropterus toxeus; assembly: GCA_018249875.1. NCBI lineage: Eukaryota > Metazoa > Arthropoda > Insecta > Lepidoptera > Hesperiidae > Cecropterus > Cecropterus toxeus. The sequence goes on along the minus strand of DWNE01009096.1, from coordinate 2,318 downwards.
AAATTTGAAGGAAAGTGTGTTGATCTGTCAAAAATTAGTCGTACCAACTCAGAAACCTTCGTGGGCCCATGCACAAGAACATTGTTAAAGATCATCGCATGATCAAATGCATAGTTTACGATTCTATAAAAGACATACAGACACACATTCTTCTTTATATAGATAGATAGAAACATTATGACAACATAAATGAAATACCCACGACTAATGTACAGACTTTTGAACCACAATAATTGAACCATAAAATGCACTAACAGCTTTTGTGTGTCTACCACATTCGTAAGTTCCACTGCCGTACAAAGGTTCATTTCTATAAATCGGAGAGGTCTTAAGTAAACTTAATACGTGTGCCAATTGATGCACCTAAGGGGTTTATAACAAACTCAAATCAAAAGTTGTCAAATAGATTAAAAACCGTTCTCGATGTGCAATGATTCTTATTATAATACATTGTTTAACATTCTTCTTCATTTGTCAAGCTGAAGTCTTTTAAGAACAAACTAGATATGCGCGATATTCTTTAACCATATCATATTGTTTCCGATATGATGGAAATTATTATGTTCGTATGCGTTCATAAATAAATAATTCCTTTTTTCCTTGAAATACTCGACGTTTATCAAATATAATAATTGAAGAATTAAAGTAATCAACATAAAACGTTTAACAGGTAATGATAAAGAAACTTGCAAACCGCCTGCCAACTGCCTGCCGGACGGACGGTACGCCCCGGTGCAGTGTAAAGGCGATTTATTCACTGGAAGGTACGTAGTACGTATCTAGTTATTAGTTAGTTAGTTAGTTTAGTTAGTTTAGTTTGTAAATTACATTTAGGGTATAAGCAAATTATCAAAGATACATGTATTTTTACATGGAATACGAGCTGACAGTCGTCTACTAAATGACAAGTGATAACTGCCGCCTATCCACCGCAGATGCCAATAGAGTTCTACCGATGATCGACTACTGATGCTTAACCAGCCCAGAATACTAAGTTAGAACGCTTCGGCTAGGCGTAATAGATACGTAACACTCTTTCAACTAGAACTGGGCAACGCTTGTAACTTGCTATCAGGTGAGTTGGTGCTGTTTCTGGAGTCGAACCACAAAGAGCTCTATCTACCTACCTGCCTAGAAAAATATGGAATTTGATTAAACGCGAATTGCTCGGTTAAAGGCAGCTAATTTATTATTGTGATTACATTAAATACTGCACAACATATTTTTTCGACAATTACTTAACCTATCTACATTTCTCCATATCTAGATTCATAAAATGTAATTGTAAATGAGCGCATAAGCACAAGTAGATGCAACTGTACTCCTATTTTATTGACATTACGTGTTTACATACCACAGGTGTTTCTGTTCGGATGAAAATGGAAGGCGAATATTTGGACAAATGTGGCGGAGCGAGGCGACTGAGATGACTTGCGGTAAGCTACGCACCGATATACATTTCATTCAAATAGGATGCAAATAGGACCACCTGAGAGCCGGCCGAAATGCATCGATGCTTCGGTGTGAACATATTGAGTTGTATCAAAAGCCAATTCGGAATTATATCAGAGATAGCTGTGGCAATCTGTTTGGACGTACAAATTCATCTAAAATTTTGCATTCGACACTGCAAATGATATTTAAATAAAAAACAACATCAAATTTACGAGATACCAATGTACATCATGATTAAAAGTCACAATTGTCAAGATAGACGATCGATAATAAATGATGCAATAAGTACTTTACTACAGATAAAATAATTTTCTCCTTGGAAATAAATCATAAAAATATATATATTTATTAATGTACGCAATTAAAATATTTTTTATATCGTAAAAAATATATTAGAATAAGAATAGGACCGTAATTACCGTGTATGAATGAAATATAAAAAATACGTGCTGCTTATTAAATGCATATTCAAGCAGTCATTCGTTTATAAATAAATTATTATTATAATAATGAATGTGCTGCAATCTATTTACACAAGCAAATCGGTATCTCTCTTATAGATGTATGTAGCTATCAAAAGGGAATAGAGCCATAGCCCGTACCTAAACAGTCTACAACTCTAAAACAGTCTAATCTCGTATAAACACAATTCAAACACCGTGTTTTACCTCTAATCACCTCTGTGAATGTCTTTATATGGCGAATATTAAGCTAATTTGACGACCCGCGTGGCGGTGCGGTCACCATACCGATCTGACGCGCAGTGGGTTCCGGGTACGTATCCCAGCCAGACAGAAATATGAATGATAAGTTTAGATTTCTGTTCTGGGTCTGGGTGTTTGTGTATTCGTCTTTGTGTGTCC
>DWNE01009095.1:0-11115 GCA_018249875.1 Cecropterus toxeus | reverse complement strand
TGTTCTGGGTCTGGGTATTTGTGTATTCGTCTTTGTGTGTCCATGGCACCCACGACACAGGAGAAAATCCTAATGTGAGCTATGATTGTAGAAAGCGTTAATGAACTGCCTGAAACTAAGGAAATAATCGTAATGTCTTTCAAAAGCGAAATCAGCGTAGAGTTTTTATTTCAACATAAAATATAGTGGGCTGAGTCTCGTTAAAAAGAACACGATCTAGAATTACCCGTTGGCTAGTCGAGCGACGTCGGCTAACCCGCTTTATGTGCACTTAAAGCTGGTTCCTAGACTTGTTTCATCCACTCCAGCTTAACGCGCATCTTAATTTAAGCCCGAATGAGGTGTAGCTGGTGTAGAGCAAATAAAAACTTCTTTCAGCGCAAATGCTTATACTTTTGTGTAATATTTGTCGCTCTTTTGTATTCCTATTATCCTACACCTTGTTAGAGCGCGCTCTGTGTTCTTCGTATATATTTTTTTATCAGACTGAAGTAGCAAACATGCATGCAGTCCATCTGATGGTAAGTGGTCACTGCCGCCCATGGAAATCTGTAAGAAAATTCATACAGAACAGGTGTTCTATCTGAAGTCGATCACAGATGTGTTGCTTCTCCCGAGGACTAGGATATTCGCCTCATATACAAGTGAGCCGGCAACCACATCCTTCCACCGAAACGCAAGTACTGCTTCAGGTGCGGAGGTGGTACCTCCCCGGTCGAACTACACTGGTAATTTAATTTAACGTGCATTTAAAGATTAATCTGTAGCTCTTACAATGTCCAATGTTTATTTTGTATATTGAAATATCAACTTTTTCACTTTTCTGATTTGTAGATTAACCAAAGCAACCTTTGTTTAGCGAAAAGCGAGAAACAATTTTAGATAGAAAAATTGTACGTAAAACAATAAGGAGATTGTTGAGATGAATGATAATAAGACAACAAAAAGCCAGTGTCAGGTAAAAAGTCCGCAAAATTTTAATTGCAAGATAAGTGCTACGAAATGGGATTTTCCACGTTGTATTCTTCCGCGGCTGTCCCTCAAATCTTTTACTTGTGTTCTGGGTATCGGCCCCTTTTCAACTCAAGTTAAACAAATTTTTCCTAACAGACTTTGCCGCGACTCACCTCGGAGGATTTAGAGGATTTACGAGGTTTTGGTTTTACCGCTTGTTTGTTTATATACTTTATGTAATTTTATGCACGCCCAAGTTGTTTGAATTTACATTTATAAAAATATCTCAAACAAAATTATACAGTAATAATAAACGATACCTTTCTAACTTTATTTCGTTTCCAGTAAAATGTGATTGACTGAATTTTAAAGGCAGTGGAACTTTTTGTGTTTCGAGTCAAGCGGTATCACCGCTATATGGGAGGCGTAGTTATTCGAGGCGTTCCAACTTAGTTCTCAGTGGTAGCAATGCGTCTGTGGCCAACTTCAGGTATGACTCTGTAGTCATACTTGACTGTGAACCCTGTGGTTCGACTGGTATGAGTCATACCAGTCGAACCACAGGGTTCGACTTCAGAAGCACCACCACCTGTTTCTGCTTAATAACAGCAGTCTTATGCTTTGCTTTTGACTGTGACCTTGATAGTCGTCCTATGCAGTGGCGTGGCGTTGCCGCATGGTGTAAGGTCTGCTGGCCTCGAGGAACCCCTGTGAAGCCGCTAATTCCCTCATTCGATACACTGTCCACTGGTGTTGTTGGCTATCGTAAGGTAGCGCTGCAGATTCGCGTCTTCAGTGGCCGCGCTATGCCGCTACTGCAGACTTAGGCTCCCTCGTGGTCTGGGAATACTAGTCGACTCGAGCTTACAAGGGAGCGGGCGCCTTTCAGGAGGTGAGCGTGAAGGGGCGCGAATGAGTGTGTGGTCCGCTATCAGCGCGTTCGTACATACGGAGCGCCAACCGGGCCATGCTTTGCTGTATTCTTGTGTAAAGGGTATGGTAAGTAAGGGAGACATACTTTTCAGAGGTGTCCTAGCTTGTATTGTATTTTTTGCTTGTATTGTAGCATTGGTCCTTAGGGGTAGCAACGCATCTATTGTCTGGCATCTAGCATCTACAGATGTTCATGGGTGATAGACTGATAGTGGCTACTTATGTGGCTATTATCACCAGCGTTAGATTGAATGCTTGTTTGCTATTAGTACGATAAAAAATAAATGAAAGTAGTCTCTATTGTCCAGTGATGGGCTTTGTTCATCTCTCTATATTTATAAATATATTATATAGCTGTTATAAGTACTTAAAGTGCAGTCCGGTACTAAGTAAACAGTAAGAATACACAGATTCTACCAAATAAATACATATTACACGAAAGTCTATTTGAATATAGCTATAACTTAACAAAATACCTGGTTTATGTCGTTCAGGTGATAAATTGTGACATTGTTCGTAATAAAACGTGTTAGTATTCAACGCGGTCCGTGAAGATTGCCCGCGTAAGTGTGGCGGGCTATGTTTTCGGCGTAACTCATCCACTCCAATACCAAAGAGATTGAGAACGTTAAGTTATAGCAGTAACAATTTCGTATTGGCCTATAAAACCTCACTTTCGCTTTATTTATTCGCAGTAAAATGATCAATATTCGATATTACCCTTATACATTTACGGAAAGATGAAGTTTTGGGGTGTTTGCCGGGGCATATATTTATGAATTTGCATGTAAGTTACCTACGTAAGAGTTATCCGAACGATAAATGTCTTCCTTCAATATGCTATTTTTTTCTTTGAGGCTCAAATCGTGATCAATGCGAATGGGAGAGAAATCCATGTTTTTTAAAAAGGTAGTAAAACACTCTGGAAGCACCATTATTACATTTTTTCTGCTTCATAGTAGTGGAAAACATTCCACTATTATAGATGGATGGTTTGAGGAGTATGGAATTTCCATTATCATATCCCTTATGCGAGATATTCTAATCTGGCCCTTTAGGTGTAGTAACATGTGGCCGACCTCAGATATATCAACATTCCTACATGGGGATAATTGCCCCTGTAAGACTTTTCGTAGACTTGTGTTCTTTATATTTCATAAGTGGTTTTTGCAATTTTGAAATTACTAAAAGATAGCAAATGAAATTACATAGACTTGTCGGAAGGATTTGATTTTTAGTGCCGTATTAAATCGCGCTTATGCGTTATAATCTAACAATGTTTAAATAAACACTACCCCATAGATAGACAGACACAGAGAGAGAGAGAGAGAGTAAAATGTTACATGAAAAATAACTACGATTCGATTCGTATACATAAAAATTCGATTGATTATAGATATGCATGGGTGACATTTGCGACTTACCGTCATGTATTGGATCCTCGTTCTTCTCTTATATTACAGGAAATGCAGTCAAAACCTTTTGTTTTATTTTACTTAGTGGGTTTTCCTGTCTGGAAGGCTTCCTTGCTTCGACGTTCCGACAAACAAATTAAAGTTTCGAAGACTCGCTGTATAAAGCCATTCTACTGTTGCCTCATTGCACGGATATAATTATTGTTATATTTGAAGTAGTATTTCTAAATCACAATTAAAATATTGACAATAAACTTTCTGATGTATGAATTATTTTGTTATCATAATATATAGAATAGATGTTTGCATGGAGAGATTGCTTCCGCCCATGGACATCTGTAAGCAACTTCATATAGAACAGTTGTTATGTGAAATTGATCACAGTTGCGTGATTTAGATGCTGGCCTCATATATAAGTGACCTGGCAACCACACCCTTCTAACGAAACGCAATACCTTCCCGGTGGAACTACATTGGTTCTACCAACTGGCAATTATTGTATATGATTGCTCAATGTAAGTAACAATAGTTAATATTTAATTAGTCATTATTTTTTGATTTTACATACTACAAAAAAGGTTTAACGTACAACGATTTACGAGACAATTCTTCTCATCTTGAGTAACACCACGTGGCAAAATGAGTCATACATAATCTTCAAAATTGATATAAAACGTACGAAACATTTATATTTTACAATAGTGTAAGAATACAGTAACAAAGTAGATATGTTCACTGAGTCGTCCAGTCATTCTATTACGCTATCGTGTGAGTTATACTAGAACAGATAATGATAAACCGAGTATTCGCAGCTTTCCTCTGCATTAAAACCTCGTTAGCCTCAAGCGTGATTTCGTTGAGTTTGGACGTTAGTATAATTTCGGTGGTTAGTGGAAAAATGTAGATATGCACTTGAATATAACGGAATTTCAAAAAAATACAATGAAGGTTTTACGGATTTTTGAGGGTGGATGTTTATCGTATGAGACATCAGGTTCATGTCACTTTTGGTACTAAATGTACTTTATTTTACTTTATTTTTGGAGTAAGCTATTTGTTATTCTTTATGTTTTTTATATAAAAGAAAACAGCAAACAGGATTAGGTATTGCCCTCCATCAAAATGTATAAAAGCACTAGTAGTATCCGGTATAAGTATGGCTTGATCGTGGAGGTATCATCTCTATACCAATTTATAGCGTGAAGTATTTTTTTCGTATGCGGAAGGGTGTGGTTTTCGGCTCGCTTGAATATAAGGCGACCATCTTAGTCCTTAGGAGCAACGTATGTGTGATTGATTTGAGATAGACCTTGGTTTCATATGGAGTTGCTTACATGTCGACAAATTTTACATATTTGTCAACAAGTTTATGAAATATGTCTCAGGCATGTAGGTTTCCGCACAACCATAAATAGTGATAATAATCAGATAATATGCAATTGCTTCTTGATTATAAATGGTTACAGTACATACCCTAGAACCCTTTTAGCCGTCGATCTTTGGCAATATTTAATGACTATTTTACGTATTAGAATTAAATATTAATTGCCCTCGTGATAATATTTATTATAATTGTGGTTTCGTGTAATTCCGTAGTATCGTAGTAGTAATTAGTACTTCCGAGTGTATATTGTAACGTTTATTTATTTAACACATATAGAAAATTCATAAATTAGGTGATTGAATTAATGTAAGCGTCTAAAATTAAATTTATTATCATATTAAAAAACATTATCCTAATTAAATCAAATTTTCCTCATTACCTATTTTAAGTAATTTATTGAGAGAAACGTTAAATCTTATCAAGAAAAAGTCTTGAGTTTTGGCTATAAATAAGGGTCATATTTATATAATAAGTCAACCCCAGATTTACCCAACTTTAATGCTTTCCTTAGCAGCGGCGTCATTCCCGTTAAGCACAACTCATTTCACATTTTGGTATAGTGTCAACAGCATTTCTATAAACTAAACTGTGAACTCTATTGACTTTTATACCACTTAATTGCTAAGTATCAGTGAATATTTGACCAATGGGAAAAATTGCATAAAATATTCTAATACACATATTGGTTTCAACGTTCTAAAAAATTGCCTTAGCTTAGGAAAGTCTCACATGAATGTGTGCTGTCCATTTCTAATTTATTTGAGAGTCGTAACCCATGACGGTAATGGAAGTGCTGCACCAAGTTGGGTTGCGTGACTAATGAGTTTTCTTCTATTTCTTATTGTTTTTCAGTTGTTGACCCTACGCTATCGACATTTGTTGGTCGCTACTGGTTCAACTAGTTAATTATACTACAGAAATGATTTATACTGACCGATTATTATACACAGGATTCGTTGAGCACGAAAGTAGTTTTCAACGTGTGTTGACAGGAATTTTTTGTCATGACTTTGACAAAGTGTTAAAAAATATTGTCAAAATTTAAATAGGTATGTAAGAACGACGTATTAGCTTACAGTATGAGTTGAAATTCTTGTAACTTTTGATTGAGTTTTACGTTCGTAAAAGTAGTGATAGCCATATTGTTAGAAAGTGGGCCTCTAAAATAGGGGTTAGAGATACGAATACTAGGATTCCTTTGTTCTTCACGTTCAAGTTCTCAAAACTATTTCCAAATTAAATATGAAATATTACATTGTCTTAAACATCAAAGAAAAATATCATGAATAAATTGCACGTTTGAGGATTTCTAAAAAATCGTTCTCAAGGATGTGTGAAGTTAAGCAATCCGCTCTTGGACAAAGGCAGGAGCGGTGAACTATACCTTAAACGTCTATGGCTCTCTCACAGTCCAGCTCCCGTGCCCAGTCTCTGGAAAAAATATACAGATAAAAATCAGCTTGCCATTAAACATCTTCAATACGGTGCATTTTAATATAGCTAAGCAGGCAAAGTATACATTAAAACGAGCAGGGTATTTTTCACTCGTAGAGAGTTGCTATAATCTCGTTAAACATTTCTTTAAACAAGGAGTATATGCGTAACAGTGCCTACATCTGCAGTTGATTTTTTTTCACTAGTACTTAAGGGGTAAAAGTATGTAGTTTACATATTATCATGTGCATCATGAGTCTTTAGGTTGGGGCACTTGTTCTTGGATCAAGTACTATTTCTTTTCAACATAAGTAATGGTAACTATTATCATCATAAATAGTCTAAAACACTTTAAGATAAAATAACGCAAAAAAACGGGTTGCGTTAATTTCTACGATACGTTATAATTTGTACATGTGGCCCTTATCTTATATGTGTAGCCTTTATATATATATTTACAGGGTAAAAGTTAAACTGTACGTGAAAAGTTAAAGTCCTGTCAAGAGCAGGCCAGTTGTTTCCCAGATGAGATAAACATAATTCTTTTAAACGTGTGTAATATTTGGTATTGTGAAAATAAGAATTATAATAATGAGCTTACAAAACAAGTGTTTTTAAATTAAACACCGACACTTACATTTTAATATGATACGGCTACTCACGATATGCGGTTTTTTGAATTTCATTTGCCGATATTTCGACCTTATTATTCTGGGTCTGGGTGTGTTCGTCTTTGTGTGTCCATGGCACCCACGACACAGGAGAAAATCCTACTGGAGCTATGCGAGTAGAAAGCGTTTATGTTTATTTGTAATGTATTCATGAATATATGACTTATAGTTTCAATATAGGGATTATTCCCTAAAACTTAGGTACGTACGCTTGTTCATATTATTACATAGCCCATGAACCAATTGTTTGGTCATATACTTTACTACGTATTAATATATTCACGTCCATATAAGTTAGAGTACAAAAATGCACAGACAGTAGTGGCTGTCGACATTGCATGCTTCCTTTAAACTTCTGTTTCAGTTGAGTTTATTTCCTCTATAGCTCTGAAGGTAAGCTCATTGTGGTCCAAACGTAATGCCGGAATAGGGTAACCATGATGCCTTTTAAAATTTAACTTTGTACAAAATTGTTTAAGAATAATAGCAGAAATCTTAATTATTTCGATCGTTGATATGAATATATTTTGTGTATAAATGTCCATATAAAAGTGTATTGTTGCTTTAAGTATATCGTTATGTTAGAAATTAAGTAGATTTGAACCCTTTTGTAACAAAAGTCAAGATTGAGCTAGGCTTAAGTTAGTTAAAATATTAATCCAATAATCTTGTATAAATATTAAAAAACTTTCCATATTTAAAAACTTTCCGGACGGTTGTTAAAAACTCAATATCCACGAAAACGTAGAAGGATGGCATCCCTCTTAGCATTATTGCGGTGCGCTCGCAAGAAAGCTTGTTTGAAAGTGCAGGAGGGAGCTAAAGACATTGTAGATAAAACTTAGAAACCTGATGAGTGAATAAATATAAGGCATAGGAGAATAGTATAATACGAGAACTTCGAATGAATCTTTTTCTATTTATCTGTGATTATTATTACACGTGAGCTTCATAGCGTGGCACGACCCTAATCTCTTATCCGCGTTTTTAGGGCTCAGTAACCAAAGGGTAATAACGAAATCCTATTACTAAGACTTCGCTGTTCGTCTGTCCGTCTCTCTGTCACCAGGCTGTATCTCAAGAACCGTGGTAGCTAGGCAGTTGAAATTTTCAAAGATTTTCACAGATTGATGAATTTTTGTTGCCGGTATAACAATAAATATTAAATACCCGTTGAAATAAATATTTTAGGAAGCATTTAGAGGCTCCCATACAATTTTTTTTTGCCGTATTTTATAGATAATGGTACGGTACCCTTCGTGCGCGAGTCCGACTCGCACTTGGCCTTTTTTTCAATCTGACCTTGAGCGGTATGTCAGATCTTTATTCTAAGTAAAAACCAGTTATGATCTATAATATTATCATTCGTATTAGTAGTTTTGGAAATTTAAAAATGAGAAGTAAAGAGAAGAGAAGAGAGAGTTAATTATTGGCAAATCTTAAATTCCGAATACAGAATTCTTGTTTTTATTACCGTTTATTTCACTTTAAATATAGCTGATATACAATTTATGCGAATTGTTCAGCGTTCTCTATCGTAATTTTGTTTAAAATATTTTATGTAACATGATTAAATAAATATTTTAGTTAAACAGGAGGTATTTAGTATAAAGTGTACAAAGCCGTTCAGAGCAGACAATTACTCCTAGTGACTGCACTTTACGAACTTGCCGATCTTTCATGTTTCATTACAATACAATTTCATTAAGCCTGAACTTTTTATATAAAAAGTGAAGGCTTAATAAAATATAACAAGGCTTTATATATATAAAACAAGTGTGGAAGAATAGCAGTTCTTAGCGATTTCGTCTACATAATGAGAGATAAAAACTTGGTTTTACGAGGTGGAACGACGAATAAGGTTCGACTGGAGAGGCACCAATGCAACCGCTATTTTTAGCTTGAAGAAATTTTTTCGGTTATGTATGTATGTTTGTTTGTTTGTATGTTTCGTATGGATGTATGTCCATATCTTTGGCACGCGTTACAGCCCAAACGGCTTGACGGATTGTTACGTATGACTTATCATTTGAATCGTCTCAGTTTGCAAAGTGACGAAGACTATATAATTTCAAAAAATGGCGCCTGGAAATAGAGAAAAATTTCGACAAAAACTCATGTAAGCGTTAAATTAAATATAAATAATTATGAACAAATATTTCGTTTTAAGCTGTCGGGTTTTTTGTTTTTAACAATGTTAGTAGTTGCGTTTCGGTGGAATGATGTTGTCTGGAAGCCATCCTATTTATGTATATGTGAGGCGACTATATAATGATATATGATGACTGCCTCAGGGGTAGCTACCCTTTTGTGATTGACCGAAATCAGATCGCAATAAATACAGATGATCATGCAATCATTTATCTAGATTTTTGACTATTTGTCCTTAGTCACGTAAGGTGCCTGGGTGGTATTAACATGGAGACAACCATAGAGAGTTGATGCAATGGATGAAAATTACGAAATAAATCATAGAATGACTTGAGAAGCTGTTTCCACATATGATGCACTAAATGTCAATTTTGTCTACTATAAAATTGTTATCGATAAGATAAAAAAAAAAAAACAAAAAAAAAACATTGTAACTAGCACATTAATACTGTATTGTAATATTAAAAATAAATAATAGTTTTAAGAAAAAAAAATGCGCTTTGTTAACTATGTGGACTAAAAAATCTAAAATTATTATCTATAAGTTAAAAAAATAGAGCAATAAGTAAAAAAACATTTTTAATCGTAATAAATGGGGGGGGGGGGGGGTTTATTAGATAATCTTCACTTGTAAGATAAGTTTGAAAAGAAATGCATTGCTACTCCCGAGTATTAAGATGGTCGCCTCATATATAAGTGAGCCGGCAATCACATCCTTCCACCGAAAACACAGAAATGCTTTACGCTACAAATAGGTGTGTTAGTGGTATTTCCCCGCTTTAACAACACTGATTCTACCGTTGTTTCTAACAAGATAACTACGTGCAGTAAATAAATATTAAAACATTTGGGTAAGGAAAAGAAATTACATACTAACGTTTTAGCGATTTTAACATTTAGGAATGAAATACAAGGAAAGTTTTTCTGGAAGGTTATTTACATACTTTTAAATAGGAATACGTTGACGTTTTTTTTGGTTTTTACGATTCATGCACTAGTAAGAATATACAATATTGAAGGAATAAATATGAGGACTTTATTTTATTTTTTAAGACTTAGGCTTAGTGGTGTGAGGTGGCTTACTATGTTAGATATACGGGTTCATATCCTCATTTGACTTTCTTAGTTTATTGTAGCTAATCTTGAAATCTATGAAAGTAGATATTCTGTCAACCCTTGAGTATCCTACATTAAATCAGAATACACCTAAAGATCTACGTAGTTGATATTTCAGCGGTAGTCATTTTTCGTCTGACCCTTGTCTGAAAAAACAGGGTAACTATTAAATTTGGTGGTCCATAAGAGATTCCGTGGAAAGAAATACCTCTCGTACAAAATATTTTGATTGTGTAAGTGGCTGAAGTTAGGTATAATTTAGGTAGCGGATACTCGAACCTTTTTTCGCAAAATCTCGTAAACTGTAGTGGTTAGCTCAGTGGCATGTGCTTTAGGCAAATTGTACTTTACAATATTATCGTCTGAGTCCCCTCGTAGGGTGTATTTTTCACCGGCCACCGTGGAGAGGGGAGTAGAATGGACGGCGGCCTTAACTCCGTCCGGAACGCTGAGATAAAACTGCCGGCCCCTCATTTGAGTTATGTGATATTGAGCACGCCGTGTCATTACATTTCGGACAGCTTCTAGCAATTTTGGTTCGAAATTGGTAAAAGCTATCTTTACAAAGTGTGTATAAGTAGAAAAAAAAATATTGCACAGCTTGAATTCGTATAAGTTAACTGCTTAAATTTTCTGACTCTAAATCTCTATATTTATTTTGTACTAATGGTCGCTCAGTGGTCGAAATTAGACCATAATAAACAAAAAAATAAACTATAGTTCACTGAAATATAACTTAATTTTTTCCCAATTTCAGGAGATTATATGTACAAAGGTAGGTGCTTAATTTAAAACAACAATTTTATTTAAATAAAATGGATTTACCTTTAGCCTAAAATCATCCCGTACAAAAAATTAATGAAGCTTAGCTTGGCTATGCCAAATATGTCACATTCAAAAGCAATGATAAATTTTGTCGTAAATTATTGTATTCACAATTGAGATCGCTGTCATTTGATCATTGTTACATTGACAATATAATAAATTTGAAGGTGTTAAAACTCTTTGTGGTTCAAATCGGGAAGCACCACCCTCATACCTATTTCTGCCTAATAAC
>DWNE01009094.1:0-11115 GCA_018249875.1 Cecropterus toxeus | reverse complement strand
TAAGGAATTTAAGCACCCCCAATATGTGTAAATGTACCATTTTTTTAGCCCAACGAAGTGGGCGCGGGTCTGCTAGTTTTTTATAAATATGAAGAAGCAAACGAGCAAGCCGCCTGAAGCCCACCGGATGGTAAGTGGTTACTGCCGCCCATGGACATATGTAAGCAACCTCACATAGAACAGGGGTTCTATATGAAGTCTATCACAGATGCGTTGCTACTCCCGAGGACTGAGATGGTCGCTTCACATAAAAGTGAGCCGGCAACCACTCCCTTCCAACGAAACGCAAGAACTGCTTCACGCTAGAAATAGGTGTGGCGGTGGTACCTTCCGAGGACTGGGACAGTCACCATATATGAATAAAAGCCGGCAACCATACCCTTCCACTGAAACGTAAGCAATTTTACGTTAGAAATAATCCGTCGGTCGGACGGTCCATACTCATTCTACCATCTTGCATTACATGCATTAATTTAAAAAAGATCATTACTATTGCACAAATACAATCATCTATATCTTTACTTTAGTATGCTTCTATCTGTACTATTTTCTATTTTTATATATGTTATCTATCTATATCTAATATTGTAAAGTAGAAGAATTTGTTTGGTTGAACGCGCTAATCTCAGAAGCTCCTGGTAGGAATTAAAAATATTTATGTGTTGAAAAGTCCATTTATTACGAAAGGCTGTAGGCTATGTAACTTTGCTTGTTGTTTTCTTATATAGTAGCAGTTGAAACCACGAGGCAAAGCTAGCTAGTTTTACACTAAATAGACCTAGTATCGCTATAAGTGAGACAAGTACCTTATAAAGTTCGCAAAAGCGGGTGCAGTCAGCTTGCTTAATGGTCGAACTTTTGTATTCCTAGCCTGTTCAAATTTGCCGATTTTCGCTACGGATAACTCGGTAATATTTATCGTCGGCCATTGTTTGATCCTTCGTTCCAATATTTGAACATCTTCAATGAAATCTTCGATGGTTTTTACGAATAAATTATGTTGTACCTACGTATTATAACTAACTTTTACTTAAAAGTTAAATGAGGTGGAACCCTTTCATTTCTAAGAGATAATTCATCTTAGTCCGTTATTATTCCATTTTATATTTGGACGATTTTAGTAGAATTATAATGATATCTCATATGTCACAATCCGTCAAGCCGTTTGGGCTGTAGTGCGTACCAATGAAATATACATACAAACAAACATACATTACATACATACACTCGAAAAACATTACATTCCTTCTGACGTAGTCGAACACATAATACATAGGTATATCAATTTTATGTTATGTCAAAAAATATAATAAGTTTATTTTATTTAATTTTGTTTCGCCGTGGGTGATAAAGAGGTACATTACCGCGCAATAATGCTCTAAATAATGTTTTAATTACCGAAGATGGCTCCATCCTAAAAGACCGTGAATAATAATTTGCCGCGCATTAAGTAAGATAGGACGTTGTCAACACCGTGTTAAATATTAACACAATTAATGGATTTAGCAGACATTTAATCCTTGTAAAACCCTCCGTGTAAAACGTAAAAACCACGATTTTTGGTCTATAATCTTTAAGGTTCTTCTAGTACGAATGTGTTTGTAATGTACATAAACAAGTAACATCGTTAAAACATTAAAACAAAAAACCCGACCCGATATATATTTAATTTAACGCTTATATGAGTTTTAGTCAAAATAGTCAAGTAAAAGTATTACAATATATATATTTTTAGGTTGGTCTATTCACTAGGTTTCATTTGATACCAATATTGTCGCAACAGTAAAAAAATCGTCCCTCCCCCTCTTTTTCTTCGATTTCCAGGCGCCATTTTTAAAAATTAAAAAATATATAGCCTATATCACTATGAAAACTGAGACGATTATAATAATATGTCATAGGTCATAATCCGTCAAGCCGTTTAGGCTGTAGCGCATGCCAAAAAAATGGACATACAAACAAAAACACATACATACATACATACGCTCGATAACCATTACCCTCCTTCTGACGCACTTGGGTAATAAGGTATTTCAATTGTCTTCACTTTTTGCCTCAGTACGTGTATGAGCCCAACCTCATATAGGTATTCAATTATATGTGGAATTGATTGCAGATGACCATAGGCAGTGATTTTGGTCACTTCAAAAAACTATATTTTGTCACATATTGAGTTAAATTTGGTGTAGATTATAGTTTCGTGTAAATATTAATAAGGCTTATGTTTACAGTTCCCGGTAATTAATACGTCATTTTGTTATGCTGATATCGTTAATTATATGTACCGATAATTTTCGGGGTTCACCCAGTCAAATCTCATTATAATATTTAATTTAAAAGATGGTAATAAACTGTAAGGTTTGACGGTAAAATAATATTCCTCCACTGCAATAATAATTGTGGCTAGTAACGATAATACTTTCTGAAATCATTGCCTTACATAGTAATATAAGGGCCCGAAACATTCGTTTCAAACGTCAAGTGAACTAGCTTGAAGGCTTCATTTGACCGTTAAAAATGTATCTTATAAGATGATAATAATCCTGTGGATATTGGACAAACTTTGCACCACGCTCACGCTTTCGTCACTAAGAAAATGTTTCGTGCCCAAGCTGTAAAATTCTAAAAACAACATGTGTCAGACCACTTATCGACGTGTCAAACTATTAGACATTATCTTTTGGATTCGATTATCGAATTTGAATTTAATTTGCTTAATTATATCGATTGATGTACTCATGTAAAAGCTTGTTGAGCAAACTAGTGCTTTGAAAGTTATCGCTTAAAAACAACAGAATACAAAAACTGCCAGTAATAGGACAGAGGTTCGATACGACAAAAGGTTTTCGATAAAATATTATCGAAAATTTGTTGATAAAAAATTACGAGCAGTAACGGGAGGGTTGATGTAGCTGTGGCGACGGAATTTGAATTTTTGGGCCGTTTAGGCCTTTCGATGTAATAAATTTCACGGTGACGAGTGATGCGTTCGTCATGACGAGCGCTTTGCAGCGGATGTAATAAAATGTGAGGGTGATGTTACCTTTTTACACTGGCGTTTTTAAACAGCGCTCGTTGTAATATAAATATTTAAGTGCAAATTAACAAATAACGCTTCACGAGCGGTCATCAACTATTTAGCGCTAATCCTTCTTAGATATATTTAATAAAACATTTTTGTTCATTTATGTATACCTACTACAAAAAAACTTCTGAGCACGTATTATTCGTTTTTTTTTTAATAGAAATCTTGTTGTCTAACATGGATGCATTCAAGAACAATGCAAACATCCGGACTCGGTATTTGTTTTACATCTTAGCTTGACAAGAATTTAACTCCGAAATATCTAAAATACAAATGAACAAAAGGTATGATAACCACAAAAGTACCCAGTTCGTGAATGTTCGTGGAAACCGGCATAATTGTACTATCATATCAGTTCAAACTACATCACAGGCATGTACATCATACGTGTTATATAATTTGAACCATCACTACAAAATATCCATTTTTTACCAATTTCAATTTAAATAGGTTTAACTTACGATCCGCTAGACATTCCTTTCCTCCTCATCACTTAGTCGTTACGCATAAACTTTCTGTTATCCGTCAAAATCCGAACACCCTATATAGATTTCCGAACGTTTTCATATGTAAACGGAATAACATCGTTTTATAACGCCACTGTAACAGAGCTGTTAGTAACGGACGCGATCGTGTCACCAACTGTTATTGATGCACGGGAAAAATCCGCACGAACATTTAGCGACGGACAAATTAATTTATCGACGAAGCCTATATAGTGTTGCGCTTACAGAAATCTATTTTCATTTCTACTGCGTTGAATGGGAATGAATGACGCATTCATGTGGCAAAAGCGATATATTGAATTACGTTACGATATTATTTTAGCTGTGATAGAAGCGGTTTGAAATTGAAGATTCATAAACTCTAATTATTGAAAGTTATATGTGAATATTAATTTAATACTTTATTACTTTAACTGAAAAGAAAAATATGGTTAAAGAGCCTGCGTAGATACTACTTAGATCTTACTCGTTTTGATAAGATGTCCGAGTCCAATAGTAATTGATTTATGCGTATTTTCCAAAAAAATTCTTAGCAAGATTGTAGTCACCATACCTAATATCCACCATTTCACTATTACAAGTTTTCTTTCATTTATTTTTTGTATAAACACGTTAGAAGCATTCTCAGGATTTTACTAAAATAATAAAATTTCATCCAAATCGTTGTAGCCTTTCCAGAAAATGGGCTACATATAATCACAAAATAATAACAATTTCCAATTTTCATTTGTTACCCTAAAATAATACTTAATAAATAAACTTACCATTTCCAATAGCTATACCTTTCTAAACAAAGTTTTTAAAGTAAACTTAGATACCTATAGCTCTACAAAAGCGTACAAAATTATAATTATATATGCACAGTTAGTAATAAGACAAAACGTCACACGTAAACTCATTTTTGTCTGTCCATATCAAAAGAATCACGAATGATTTTAGTATGGTAGAAACCTTAGTAATTCAAATACGGACAGTCTATTTCTGCCTTATAACAAGAGCGCTGTATTCTGCTCAGAAGTGTACGGTTAGGCCGAAACACACTAGGCATTCCTCGCTACTGAGAGGTAAGAACGCATCTGTAGCCGATATCAGATTACCATCTCATCATAAATTAGTACATCAGGCTCAGCTTCATGAAAAATGATCATAGTCACTGGACAGCGATAACCAATAAAATACTATTATTATTTCTAAGAACAGATGTTGATGAATGCACAGAATAGAATGTTTTATAATGTAACTACACTGTTGCTTTATGGCAGAAATAAATAGCCTTTTTATTGATTATATCTTCTTAGAATTGCCTAAAGGCAGAACAGCTGTGTTTGTCAAGCTCTTCCATTCGGAAGAGCTTGACAAACACACCTGTATGTAAAAAAATTAAGACCTGGAAAACCTATTACCTATATCCATAGGTAATAGGTCTTCCAGGTCTTAATTTTTTTATCACCCATTCAAGTCATTTTAGATTTACTGCTGGACATTTGCTAGAAGGAACTTAATAGGAGTTTTTAGCATTCACCACGCCTGACGGCCTCACGTGCAAGTTAGTGACCTATAGATATTAATGATACACGGGAAGATGCTTCTACCCATCTTTTGGCGTTATTTTTCATAATTGTCTTTTATAACATTCACAATAAAAGACGTGCTGTTCAAGACCGATGCCGTACAACACAGGTCGATACCATATGAAAACTATTTTATATAGATAATACTTACTGTACTTCTCCATACCTGACAAAGGTGATTTGTATAAACTGAGAATTGGTTCTGCTAGGAGGGCGGCTCCCGATTCTGAAATACAATCAAGCCATTATATCCCTTGTCCCTATGGAATATAAACTATTTTCCGTTACCGTAGAATGTAAGCCACTGAACTTAGTTTCCTTCTGCATGAACATTTGTATGTCACCAAATAGATGATGCCCTAAATGTGTGATTATATTAGTAACTAATAATATAGTAGTAACCGTCATATATATTACCTAAACCTTATTATATGTACGCATAAAGTTCGCTTAATTCGTAACTATTGCGTACTAACCATTAAACCAAATGAAATGCCTGTTGCCAAAAACTGTCCTTCGCGTAAGGTAAATTAAATTATATTACTTTGCTGAAAACTTTTACAAAGTACCAAACAGGCGCCCACCTTATTTCCATTCAAAATTATTATCACAAAATCCTGGCTGTGAAGGATTACATCGTGCCGTCTATATCTCGTATAGCATTTCTTTTCAATTTTCCACCATCTGATAATGTAGAGAGGAGAAGAAAATAACGTAAACATTTAATATGTAAGGTTCGACTGTTACAGCACTATCGTCACACAATTCTGCATAAGGTAACACCTTGAAAGCAGCTATGTTCTGATAAAAAATCTTATTCAGTATGATAAAAATAACAAATCAGCTCGCATTTCGTGATGCTAAGTTATAAATACTGCTCATAGACATTTGTTATCAAAATTTGAATCCTACCTGAGATCTGCCAGTTGCGTTACTAAGGACTGAGTTGGAATATTTTGTTCTGCCCTTCAAACATAAATATGTAACATCGATGTTATTAGGCAGAAACAGGTATGACGATGGCCTCCGACTTCGAACCATTTCATCTGCCAAACTTAAAAAGGAGGTAGTGTTGAACCTGAGGCAAGTAAACCAGCCGTTCTCTTTCAAAGGTAGCAAAGCATCTGTGGCCGACTTATGGTAACACTGCAATCTAATTTGTAGTTGGAAAACGCCCACTAAAACAAACTACAATACTTGGCTCACAAAACGTGACTTTACAAACAACTGCACTAATAGCGCGGAAGCACATCATCTAGTATTGCCAAGAAATTCACAAAAGAATTATTTGCTACTTCCAAAGCAATTTCACATCTAACTTCCCTAACTCAATTGCGAACCTAGGACTTCTTTGCGGAAGCTCTCTTTGTCGCACAAATTTTACAGAACACAATTTCACACTTGGCAGTCTTCTGCGCTGACAATGTAATTTTTCACAATAATGGGATTAATATTTTCAGCTCAAATAACTTGGCAGTTTTTGTTCATGATTGATCGTTTTAGGGAACACTAACAAGTCTCACTACGCACAGGTAGGAGATGTACGATAGGCACTCGTTTATTAATTTTCGAAAGTTGTAATAGAGTGGCATACAAACATAGTTTGTATTCTAATCTTTCAATGGCGAAGGTCATAATGTTTGGATACGTTTTTTATAATTTACAGGAAGTATTGAAGTTTAGTATTTCTAACTGGCCGAAATACTAAAGAGATAAAATGGTTAAGTTTGAAAAGTTATTTCTATTACAGACATCTTTCATTACATCTCTTCTATTACAGATATTCACGGATTTAATGTAATATAATTTTTACAGAATATTATTAACTTTGTAGAGGATACGGGACCTTTAGAAAAACGTTGTTTAAGTGTAAAGTTCAATTGGCTGACTAGTCGCTAGGTATTTCTGCGCTGAAGACGGAAGTATTTATATATACAATATTCACGTGTAACAATTTTATCATTATATCCTGAAGCAGTTACCACTAATATGCATGGATTTAAATTATTTGGCAAAATACCAGCGATCTAAAATCATACAATTAGTATTAAGTCTTAACAAACACACTTTTAAATGCACGTATTAACATTTCCTATTCACAAATTTGACTTCCGAACAAGTTGTTGTTAGGACGATAATAATCGTTATTCCTACGATAGAACAAGACCTTTACAAATTGAATCTAGTTTGTCTCCAAAGCTTGACACCAGATCGATTGATACGCTAAAACCTTCTTATATTAAAAATTAACGCTACTACTTTACTTTAGCCAAAAACATGCTCATATAAAAATCAGTACAATCAAAAGTTACATCGACAATATATTTTAAATTTGAAAAAGCTACTAATATTTTACATAAATACGTGATTTCTGTTACAGTCAAATAAATTTTATAGCTTTATAAATGGCAATTTATTCTCGACGAATGCGGTGGGACTAATCTCGTGGGCTTTTTAATTTTTTTTATAGCTTTTCACTTTTGGAAACCTTGAATTCGTGACTTTTCAAATTTATTGTGGATTAGAGTTATATTTCCTTGTAGTTGTTCATATATACTGTCCATACTATACTGCATCACAGAAGTATCCAGTGGGGTGACTAATTTTTCGACAGGTGTCATAAAGCAAGGGTATATGAGTCGTTGTACGTACTAAGTACTCGTACGTAAGTGCTCGTAGTAATAAAAGAGACTCAGTATTTAAAATCGAATTGAAAGACATAACTCAACTTCACCGACTTTAGAGACAGTCATAATAATAAGTCTTGTGTCGTAAGGTCAACACTTATTATAAGTTATTGAACCTAAAGACTGAGCTATTTCTTAAAAGAGTTAAGATTATTAACTGAAGAGTCAATCGTAAACTGGACACGTTATGAAGTCAACAACAGGTAGACTTCAAAATACCCTTAATATGTCATTTGTATGTACATTTCATTTTGGCTTAAATGAGTTTCACGACTTGGACGTGAGTCCTACAACTTATAAGACTCGGCCTTCATTTTAGAGGCGAGTCCTGTAAAATTAAATACAGTATTTTTAGAGTAGAGCTCTGTATTCGACCCCGATAGTACCACTGCCACACTTATATTTGTATAATATCGTCTTGTTAGATTCAATTGTGTTCTGGTTTGAAAAGTATAATAAGAGAGTCTATTTCAACATAGTCCTCAAGAGCAGAAGCGCATCTTACGTAAGACTAATATTATCTAATTACGGATGTCCATGGGCGGCTATGACCACTGTATAGACATGTACTGCCTTTAAAATTATAAAGTGTGCCAATTTTAAAAACTAAATAGCCTATGTCACTCTGCACTCTAAGCCGATTCTAACGATATATGATACGTCATAATCCGTCAAGCCGTTTAGGCTGTAGCGCGTGCCAACGAAATGGCCATACGCACATAAAAACAAACATACATACGCTCGAAAAACGTTACACATCTGAAGTATTCGAGTAAAAATAAAAATACGGCAATTAACTATAAGGAAGTTAAACATCCAGAAAGTAGAGCAATGTCTTATTTAATACATTTCACAACACTGCTTTAGCGTAATGGCTTCTTTGATCGCTCTTTTATCCCCAAGGAATGTATTCCCACTTCTATTATTATCTGACCCTCGCATTGAAAGTATTATTTTAAAATTTTATTTTTCAACGTATAATTTTAAACTGATATTATCGCGGAAATAATACATTAATTATGTAACATGTACGTAATATAATGTTTTAATTTAGTGCATAGGTATACCGTGATCTCTACATACTTCAATGCAATTAGGTGCCTTTGTAATTTTCTCACAAAGTATTATATTTGTATGGAGTAGTAGCAGCTTTTTTTTATAAATATGAAGTAGCAAATGAGCAAGCAGCCCACCTGATGGTAAGTGGTTACTGTCGCCCATGGACATTTGTAAGCGACTTCATATAGAACATGGGTTCGATATGAAGTCTATAACAGATGCGTTGCTACTCCCGAGCACTGTGATGGTCGCTCATATAAAAATGAGCCGGCAACCACACCCTTCCACCGAAGAACTATTTCACGCTAGAAATAGGTGTGGCGGTGGTACTTTTCCGGTCGAACTACATTGGTTCTACCACCTGGCAAATGCATCCAGATGCTTCCAGAGTCGAACCAAATAAAGTTTTACTATCTTTAAAGTAGATAGTAAAGTAAAATATTTGATTATTATTAATTCTAATATATCTCAATTATTCACCCGCAATATTGCGCCCAGAATCGAACTCAAAACTCAAAATTGTAGACTCGTCGCAACTTTTTTTTGTTTTTATAATATATATTTTTTAACAATTAGTTTTTTTTACATAACAATAGAAGAGAGCTCCAGTATGTTGCCTCAAATTTGATTAAATATGAAGCTTGTTTATCATGATATGCTTTACGTATTCATCTAACGCATTTATTTTAAAGCCAGTATATTCTAAACCATTAATCATATTTTGTAAACATCTGACTGTTTTACACAATCGTTATTTTAATCGTGTCACCTTGACTGCGATGCAGTTCAAACGAAATACTTTTGACACGTTAAATATATTGTCAGTCTTAAAAAGACGTGACGTAAACTCGGATTCCGGGAATTTGTAACAGTTATTTTTAATGCCATTTATCGTTCGGCCATTTTCTAGATATAAACAGAGACATAGGACTATTACGTTTTAAATTAAATTATACGTTATCACCGACCTATTATTGTCTCATTAGGTCGCATGGGCCTCATTCTGTATTGAGAACGGTTGTAGACCATAGTGCACCATGCCGGCTGAGTATGACTTAGTACATTAAACGACGAATAGATAACCTCTTTCCTTTTGGGAAGTCGGTTAAAAATATTCACCATTACCATTATTTGAAGTAAAACTTCTTTAGAATCCTTGTGATTCGAAACTCGATGAAACGAAATGCGTCACGATAAAGAAACAAACACATAAACGTATAGGATTAAGATGGTGAGAGAATGGGATATAATACATTACACTGTATATTATGATATTTTATATAAGATTGAAGCAGAAAACGAGCATGCAGTCCACCTGATGGCAAGTGGTTACTGACACCATACTTAGCTATAAGTAAGCTAGCAACAATACCGTTTCAACGAAACGCAAGAACTGCTTCACACTAGAAATAGGTGTGACGGTGATATCTCCCTGGTAAAACATAATAAACCTTACATGTATCCTAATGCTCTTGATACTCTATATGCATCATAATCTCATGTAGGTTACGTGGCAATTCTGCCATGAGTGAATTGCATACACACACATTTTTATTGGAATTAACATAACAAGTTAATTTATGTTACAATAACAATAAATTATTTTTGTAAATACGCTAAATTTATTATAATTATATTTGGGTCTTGTCATGGCTTGTAATATTTATTGTAATATTATATTTATACTTATAGTAATGAAAAATAATTAATGATAGTTAAAGTTGAACTACTTCATTAGGCACGAAGTATTTTTTTATTATTAAAGAATTTTTCATCTTGTAAATGATTCAGTCCACGGATTGATTTCGTTACAAACTTTTTCATAAGTACCATATTTTATGTAATATTTAAAATATAACGAATTAGAACGAATCTCATCATTCAAAACATTATAAGCCGATAATATCGGCGATAATATTATCAATATTAATATTTCCTATTATCATTATCAATAAATTCATCACAATAAATCTTCTCCACTTCGCACACATATTTATGACGAATAGCAGTCGTGTTTAATAAAAAAACATAATTGTCACTTCCTGTAAAACCTGTAGAACTAATTGTTTAGTCCAAATATAAATTCATGTCATTAATCTCGCTACTCGTTTTTGAATATCGATCACGCTTCACGCTTTCTACACTCACAGCCCCACACTAGGATTTTCTCCTGTGTCGTGGGTGCCATGGACACACAAAGACGAATA
>DWNE01009093.1:0-11116 GCA_018249875.1 Cecropterus toxeus | reverse complement strand
TATATGTATGTATGTTTGTTTATTTGGGCTGTAGAGCGTGCCAAAGAAATGGGCATACCATTTCTTTGGCACGCTCTACAACCCAAAATGACATATCATTGGAATCGTCTCAGTTTGGAAAGTGACATAGACTATATAATTAAAAATGGCGCCTGGTAATAGAGGTAAAGCGGTGGGGGGAGGTGGACGATTTTTTTACTATAACTACAATATGAGTATCAAATAAAAGCTACTAAATAGACCAATGAAAATATATATAAAATTCTCGTGTCACAATGTTCGTTCCCGTACTCCTCCGAAACGGCTTGACCGATTGTGTGAAATTTTGTGAGCGCATTGAGTAGGTCTGAGAATCGGCCAACATCTACTTTTCATACCCCTTAGTGATCAGGGTTGTCCACCCTTAACATTTATTTTTATTTTTAGTAATTTTTTTTATTATGTAATATTAATTGCCGGGACAGCTAGTATATTGTAAAAAAATAATCACTTAAGTAATCGATACAGGACATAGACACATCTTATTTCACATATCAAACAAGATATCTTATTTCACATATCAAACAAGAGCTTATAAATACAAGCTACGAAGTAAAATCGTTGGCTTGATTCAGAGAGGGGTACAGCGCCATCTAGTTGTAGCCCCGACAACTGTTTTCATAATGTATCAAAATGAAACGATTTTTCAAATCCTGATTCTAAAGAAGCTTCACGTACGTATAACCTTGTTCTAAAACACATTTATTTGTTTAAATCATTATTCATTTTAAACAAACCACAGAGTATTATGTGCATACGTGGTCACTCGCCACTCGACGACATTGACCTGTTGCAACGGTCAAGACTGATATTTGGTTAAATAATTTTGATTTTGCGATTACACTTATAATTATCTACGATACTGCCAAAACTTCGTAAAAATATTGAAGAAGTATATTTATTTTAATCATCAATATTTAATTAATTTGTTTTCTCTGCACTAACGTATTAGGTTCTTTAGATCAGGCTTTGTTTTTCGCTGTCTTAAATTTCCAAATGGCGACGAATAGGCTAGCCCACATTCAGCTCCTTGGATGTGAAGTTGCGGCTCTTTAGTTGCCCCTACCTAAAATTATTTAAGTAGTTCTACCTTTATTTTGTTTCATCCCTACTTTAACTCCACACCGTAAGGTTGTCTGGAAGAAATCGCTGATTAGCGATAAGACCGCCTTTTGTATTATTTTAAAATTGTATTTTCTATTGTTGTTTTTTTGTTTTGTTGGGTACAATAAAGTGTATTATTATTATTGTTATTATTATTTGAATAATTATGTATTTTTAACCGACTTCCAAAAAGGAAGATGTTTTCAATTCGTCTATATTTTTTTATTAGAAGTGTACATTTTATAGTAGATAACGTAAATAGAATCTGTATTTTACCCATTCCTATTCAAGCTAGATATATCATGAACGACAAAAAAATTGAATAAAAGGTTCATTTTAGCGCACGTCATCAAAAACACATAACGGCTTGGAGCATCTGTCTACACTCTACCTACGTGACTATCTTGGGTCGGTCCCTAAGTTCTTACTTCACTACCCAAAATAACTACTTGATACGTTCTATTACATATATTCTGCTTATTTTCGCGTTAAGCATACATACATATCCATTTATACCAGTCCGTTGATATTCTACTATTGGAAACTACATTCGAAAAGAAAAAGCTTAGTTCATAATTTATGAAATCATGAAGACTTTTACCCGACTGCGTCAGATAGAGTGTAATTTTTCATGCGTATGTACCCATGTATGTATGTTTGTTTGTATGTATGTCCATTTCCTTGGCATGCATCACAACTCAAACGGCTTGATGGATTGTGACTTATTACATATCATTAGAATCGTCTCAGTTTGGAAAGTGACATATATAATGATTAAAAACGGCACCTACAAATAGGGGAAAAAGAGGGGAAAGACGACTTTTTTTACCATCGTTTAGACCATTCTGAAAATTAATATATTTTTATTTAACTATTTTGACAAAACTTATATTTTAAAAACTATATAATTAAAAAAATGGCGCCTGCAAGTAGAGGAAAAAGGAGAGGGGGGCGACTTTATTTATCACGGTAATATGGGTATGAAATGAAAGGTAGTAAATAGACCATTTAATTTCTGTATGACAATACTTTTTTTGACTATTTTCAAAGATTCATAAAAAGCGTTAAGTTAAATATATCATACTGAAAAAAAGACATTTTAAGCAGTGGGTGTTAATATTTTTAACAAAATTACTGATTATAGGTTTTATATAAAATCTAAAAAGCTAAATAAATAGCACTGTGGTCAAGGAAATACGCGAAGACATCCCAGAACATCTGCCCAATAATGACAATGTTGTTATGCACTGTAATGTGGTACGCCTTGCTTATCTGAAACGTTCCAACTTAATCATTGATGGCAGCAACGCACCCGTGATCAACCTCGACCATATCGTCCAGATGTTCATGGGCGGCAGAGGCTACTTACATCAGGTCGCCATGGACATCTGTAATCAACCCCAGATAAAAACAGTTTCTTACGTAATTTTGACCAAAGACGCATAGCTTTCGGACTAAGTTGGACCGCCTTGTAAAAGTATCTCTTACCACACCATTCCCATAACACAGCAACTCTTAACATGGATGTTGTTTATACTGATGTCTATACTAATATTATAAAGTAGTAGAGTTGTTTGGTTGAACGCGCTAATCTCTGGAACTACTGCTTCGAATTGGAAAATTATTTTTATGTTGAATAGTAAATTTGTCGTGGAAGGCTTTATATAACATCACGCTATGCTTGTTTCCTTTTAATAGACTCTAATAAAAGCGGGTGAAACTGCGTGGCACAGCTAGTTAGGTATAAAGGTGTGAATTTTCATCACAGCAATATTATGATAATTTCCTCAACAATAAAGTGAACAAAAGGTTCCCCTTAACGCGCGTCATCAAAAACCGATCCCGCGGCTCAAACCATCTGTCACCACTACGTGACTACGTTAGAACGTGTTGAAGGCAACAATTCAATCTATTTAGCCGACTGCGTTAGAAAGAGGGTAATGTTTTTCGAGCGTATGTATGTTTGTTTGTATGTATGTCCATTTCTTTGGCACGCGCTACAACCCAAACAGCTTGACGGATTGTGACGTATGACATATCGTTTGAATCCTCTCAGTTTGCATTTGACATAAGCTATATAATTTTTATTTTTATTTATTTAAATAGGTCTACTTACTAGCTTTCATTTGATACCCATATCGTGGTAAAAATAAAGAACCCAACAAACAAACATACATACGCTCGAAAAACATTACCCTCATACTGCCGCAGTCGGGAAAAAAGGACATAAGTAGGAACTCGTAGTTTGCTCCGGATTTCGCCGCAATTATTTTTGTTTTTTTATTAATGCGATGTTATGATTTTAGGAGGTTATTTATATAAAATATATGCAGAATTTATAGTCCCTGACATAGAATGAAATAAAAATAATTTATTTTCGTAATACAGTAACTATAAATGTAGTTTAAATGACATGCAGAAGCCGACAATGGTGTATTAAGATCTCACACTTTACTCTACAATTGTGCACAATGTGCACAATTACAGTAGTTGTACAATTCCTATATTATCAAAGAAATGGACATACATATATATACACAAACATACAAACGCTCGAAGTCATTTGCCTCGTTCTGACGTAGTCGGGTAAATGCGGACTTGCAATTACATCAAAAGGTACTAAAGGTACTGTCTATCTTATTGAACAATCAAATGTTACCCTAAATTGATCAAAAAAAAATATTATTCTTATATAGGTCCTTACTTTTTAACCTTCAATAAATACAAAAAACTTTTCATACCTGATATTGCTTTCATCGTCAAATTCTAATTATCTTCAAAAATTGTTTTCCTGCTTGTAAATACGCCCTTAAAGGCTGATAAGCGAAGGAATAGATTAAACTTTTACAAAGTCGGAGGGAAATTATTGGGTGTATATTTTCACACGGTGTAAAAGGAATTTCCTAGGGCGGGCTTAAGGGCAGCTCTGTTAATTCCCTTTTTATTAAATTGGAATTTGGAAAATACCTTTTTACATAGACATCTTATCCCTTATCCTTACTCATTTCCCTCAACGGATTTTGGGTCGCATTTTTGCGACAATTTTTTTGCGTGTAATGCTTGGGTGCCGTCATAAAATATTCTCATCGTGTTACTTTTTAATTAAAAGTACGTTAAATAAATATGACTAATTAAGGTATCTGATTTTTAAGTTATTACGTACGTTTAATAGTCTATAATAAAGTAACATTTAATCTTTTCTTCGTTACAATACATACACTGCATCAAAAAATATTAAAATTTAAAGTTATGTTACATTTTTAAAAGGTCGGTGAAACTTCGAGGCATAGCTTAGATAACAATAAATAAACGTGTATAAGTCAATATAGGCGTATTGAGTGTTTCCCGGCCAACTACTAGAGTGACGTAAACCGAGTTTCAGCTAACACGGCCGCCGACACCGCACGAGAGTGCTCGCACCGCAAGCGCTGGCTTCAGCTACATTGTCACTGCACGGGTTAAGGGCGTAACGCAAACATACCAAGTGACGTTCACCGTGAAGGTTAACGTGAAAAATGGTGTAGTTAGCGACAAATACCTTTATATAACAAATTCTATGACAAAATACAATTTCATACATGTAAAACTTAAGGTTGCTAAAAACGTAGTCGTTACCTGACACATTTTTATTTATTTTTTTGTGGTTAGACTCAGGAGTAACTACCACCACACCTGTTTATGTCAAATGTTAAACGCGGTTGTGTTCCGGTGTGTAAAGGTTGTGGTAAGGGCGACGCATTACAACTTAGGTTATAGGTGTAGCAACAAATCTAATTAATCTGAAGTCAACCTCAAGTAAGATTAGTCTTATCAAGAGATGAGTACAAAATGTCTATACACGGCTGTGGCAACTTACCATGAGGTTTGCTACATGCTCGTTCGCTACTTCTTTATTAAAAAAAAATTGGTGTGTCTATAACATCACCAAAATCGAACCATAAAGTTTTACCTTTCCAAGTTTAATGTCCGTCTATATCAATGAAGATGGTTAAATAAATATCTCTATTAATATTTCAAAGCTTTCAGGCAAGTTGTGATTTACGGCGAACCTTTGGCTTAAAACTTTTTGCGCGTCTATTGAATGTGAAAAGTTAATGAAATATTGGAAGCTCTCTGACTTGGAAAAGCTGAGAGATAAACTTATGCTAATAATGATAGGTTATGTAAATTCTATAGAGTAAATAATTCCATATATCTTATGTATTAAAGACGAATTAATTTGGAGTCTTGTAAAAATGTTTCTTTCGAATATTGTTTTGTAATTATGGAAGTAAAAATCCCGAATTAACTTCTATTCTTTAAGAAGATTAAATCTAAAATTAGCCAAATTATTAATATAAGCCTAAAATATAATTACTTGAGAACTGTATTGTGTTAAATCTAGTAATCAGAATATTGGCTTCGTTGATTTATAATAAAATATTAAGTCATAAGTTTATGGCTCTATGACGTATTTTTATTTATTTTATTTTGTTTAAAAGATATATGTAATTTTCGCATTTACATCTTCAACATGAATGAAACATCTCGAGAGTGATAGTACGATGTAAGTTACGATAAAGACAACGTTACTATAAGGTACCATTATTATCGCAAAGTGTAAACAAAAATATTAAACAGATATTTATATAGAAAACATAAAATTTATAGACTGTTTGGTTTACTCCCTCATATAACTGAGCTCATCATTATCTCGAAGCTTAATATCCAAAATCCCAAATCTTCGGTTAATGGCTGTCGGTGTGACGTCACTGACTAATTTAAACTTAAAATCAGGTCACACTGAGCCATTTGATCTCTCCTTGTTGAAGCATATGATTTGATTAAACGAACATAATTGGAAATATCCGGTTATCAAACCCCCGTTTGGCGTCTTCCGTTCGCTGTTGTCAGATAATTATTATTTAATAATTATTGTCCTCGTGTTTGAGCTTTAGGGTTACTGGTAATCATTGTATTTCTTAAACATCTTCAATGAAACCCTGATAGAGATGGAAACTTATTTTAATTTACATTCCGAGTCAGGGTTTTTTATCGAAAACTTTGTGAGTTTTTAATTTGTATAACATACTAGCTTCTTCCAGCGCCTCTGCTCGCTTGGCTCGGCTCATGTATCGCGATAAAAGAATTCTATGTGTTAACTCAGTCCATAAACAATCTGTGCGCTAAATTTTATCCAAATCCAAGCAGTAGTTTATGCATAAAAGAGTAACAAACACACACATGGCCTTACACACTTGGGTCAACGATCAAAAAATAAAAATGCTTCCAAAGGAGAAGCCTACAGAAAATCACTTGTAAGTTACACATATAATAAAACATTTTTACCAAGTACTAATTAAGAATATTCTTCACCAAAAGTGTCCCAGAGAGAGCTTAATTACGGATGTGTGTGAAATTCAACAATACAATTGCTTGATTTTCATTGCACAGGTTAGGTCTCGTAAAAATAGGTTCCACAAGTTAGTAAGGCGAGATACTGTAGCTAGGTTTTATATTCCATGTAAAACTTTGAAGGTTAAAAAAAAACAAAGTTATATAAAAAAAGACAATCTCACTGAATTTAATGCGGAATGTTCCATCCGGTGGTAGTGTAAGAAAAAAATTCTAACCGACAATCTGTAAGAGCCTCCGTAAGCCTATATAAATAGAGATATTTCATATAATTTAAAATAAACAAAGCTACGTTTTTATAGCAGCGCCGGATAATAGCAATGAATACAAGCTAAGTACTGCCCAATTTTTTTTTTATAAATATCAAGTAGCAAACGAGGAAGCAGCCCACCTGATAGTAAGTGGTTATTGCCGCCCATGGACTTACGTAAGCAACTTCATATAGAACAGGGGTTCTATCTGAAGTCGATCACAGATGCGTTGCTACTCCCGAGGACTAAGATGGTAGACTCTTATATAAGGGAGTCGGCAACCATACCCTTCCACGCAACCACACCCTTCCACCGAACCGCAAGAACTGCTTCACGCTAGAAATAGGTGGGGCGGTGGTACTTCCCCGGTCGAACTACATTGGTTCTATCACCTGTTACAGTTAGTTTCATTGGCGTGATGGCTATTTTTAAGAGTGGACTGGTAGACTTGGCACTATTGGTAGACTGTTGCGTTGCACACCACTGAAACTCCACACTTTGAGAATTTATTAGAGAAATCTCAAGTGGGTTTACTCATTTCGTAAACCAGTGATAAATTATTTCTAATACGTACATCATTTTAGAAATTGGAATTTGAACCTCGGATCTTTGATTGGAAGGCCGAGTTTCAATCAATATTCTATCAACGCTGCACTGCTCCTGTTGTGCTTACCTAGAATAAAATATTTCAATGTACTCGTAACAGTGTCAAACAATGACACAGATTCATAGTTATCAAAATAGACGATTTCTCTATGTGAATAGCTGAACTTTATCTATATTAAATTTTCGTTATTTTTTAATAACACCGTAATGGTAGGCTCATTATAGATGAAACTCTAAATAACTAACGTATAACGCACACGGATTTTGTGCTAAGCGAGTTTCAATTGAAATATCCGGGAATACTTAATCCCGTGCTCTCCCAGGAGAGGCTGCTCGTCTGTACGCAAATGTTTCTAAATAGTTCAGCCGGTTATATTCAAAGCACTCCAACGTTTTCAAAACAAAACTTGGAAACACGCGTCAATGTTTATCCGAGGATAGGAAGCGGATTTATATTGTTACGATTATATTTACATTCGTTGGCAGAAAGTTAGTTAGGTTTATATAATTTGAGATAAATAGTATTCAAAATAATAACAGTAATATTTAAGGTGGTAGAACTCTTCGTGGGTCGACTTGAATAAAAATAGTTGTATTTGACTTCCCAGGGATAGCAACGCTTCTGTGCCTCACCAAATAGTTAGAATGGACAAAATATAGCAAAACATATGTCCAACTGATGATAAAATACTAAATTCTATAAGATAAAATACTAGATTCAAAGCTTTTGGTTGTACTTAGATTTTTCGTAGAGACAAACTCTGTTTTCTACGTAGTAACAAAAAATATACTGTGTTGGAGGTAAGTAAAGGTAATATAAGATTTCCAAGAAAAAGTTTTTTGGTCTTGTTTTTACTTAATCCGGATGAAATATTCTTGGTAAAATGTCTAAATAAGATGAGTTTGCTGGACGTCAGTTTCTGTGAAACATAAGGAAGTACACAAACAAGTCAATAAACATGTCCCAGCATAGAAAATCTCTTGTAATCAAAATGTTATTTAAAAGAAATTTATTTGAAAATATTTTATTAATTCTGAAGAGACATTACAATATCTGTGTGGACAAAATGTTCAATTGATAGATGTTGTAATACTTAATAATTAATTAAAAGTAAATGTTTTCATAAGTTCGACCCTTGCACTATCATACCTTATAATGTGCACCATTGATGTGAGTAAACACGTGATTACGACCACAGATATGCATATACATAAAGAATTTGTTGGCTAGAGGCGAATCCGAAGCTTTTTGCATAGGTACTAGATATTATAATCCGCGATACTTAATGGATGTCCTACGAAAAATACCTCGCTCCTTGCGCGGCGCGCCTTTTAAATCTTTACAGTATGCTTGACTTGTTCATACAAAATCATCTTAAAATGTTATTTCAAATTATGAAATGATTACGAATAACCTCATTAAAAATTGTGTTGCGAGCCCATATTATATAATACAATTTTTTTAATTTATATATCAAGGTATTTAATAATGTTAAAACCTTAAAATGGAACATTCGATTTTATTAATAAGAAGTAATTCGTAATAATTTCAACAAAGTTTTAAGCTATTACTATTTTGTTAATTCTTTAAGTGTTTACTAACTATATAAAACCGACAAAGTAAAGTTACTTCATTGCTTGTGGCGAAAACTTCAGCGTTCGTCCAACAAACAACATGGAAGTTGGTGTCGCTAGTCGCCACTCGCCGCGACGCGCGACCCGCGGCGCAGTCTGAGCGACTTGCCCAACTTATTACTATTTGTGTTGTCGAAACTCCGCTACCAAACTCCATAATCATGGTCTTAATTCGCGAACGGATTACTACGAAACTTTCTAAGATAGTTTGGACGAGTAGTTTACTTATTATTAGTTACCAATTGTGGATTAAATTACCAGTATCCTACTGAAAAACTCATAATATAATTAAATAGGTACCTGAATAAAAAAGGTAGCGTCAAATTGAATTAAATATTATTAACAAAAACTATTCTCTTTAAAATTACACATTTTATCGATAATTTCAGTCTTGCAAAAAATGTGTTAGGAGTTTGAGTAAGTCACAACATTATTTTGTCGGCACTCACATTAGGGAGCAGAAAATAATGAAAATGCTTTGTAAAACTGATTGACGCGCGCCGCCGAGTGAGAGGCATGTGTTTACGTCGCGTTAAGTTAGAGTAATGGCTGAACGTAAATCAGTGGTATATTTGAGTCTTTTCCAAAAGACTCAAATATACCACTGAGTATAAAAGGTCCACTGGTGTCTTTTAAAAGTATTCCAATACTTTTAAAAGACACCATCGGTAATGTGACAATTTTCAGAGCTTTGAACTGCGAAAGTTGCGTTTGTGATGATATTTGAATCATTTCATTAGTTCACAACATCTTGACTAGTCTGTATATTCTGTAATCCAAAATTGTGGTAGTACCCAACATAGTTCGATTCTGAAAATACCACTATTAAACCTACGTCTACCTTATAGAAACGTAGGCGTTTTAATTATACGGCATATAGACCGACCTCAGGCAGCATTACATGGGACTTATCCTATTATAATTTATTGACGACAGTTGCAATCTACCATAGGATATATTCTCCTACACTACTTCTATAGAATATCAGACAAATAATGACAAATATCGGACAAATTTGAATAAATTATTTTAAATTAAATCTAGGCGACAGGTTAACAAGATAGGTCAAGAATTGAGTACAATTAATGAATTTAGATCACTAGAGCTACAGCTCGAATAATAATCGTATAAATAATCACGAGGAAAACAACTAACTAATTAGTTTTGATATCATAACATGTTAAATTAAATCTATGGGAAGGACCAGGGGAAATTTTAGGCATCTGGAATATTGCTGTAACTATTGTGCAATATAACGATATTTTCAATGCGGTCGAGAGAATTATTCATTGTTTAATTGCGAATGCGTGCCGCAAAACTTATCGCACGGTAAGAACGAAAATTACTGAAGTCAAAATATCGGCAAATTGAGTTGATTGAATGCTTGAAACTCTGCTAATAACTAATCTATCACTAGCGATTTTAAATTAGGGCAAACATATATATTACGTCACATCAAGAACTGAAAATGTGGACATACCTAATTATTACCGACAAAACACAAAGTTTGAATTACGTCCATTTTATTCACACCGAGAGTAATATAGGTCCATACAACATAGATACAGGTCAAAGTTTGCAATGTTTGGATGTTCTAATTTGAAAGGACTATTATCTCTCTCACAAATTATTGTAACACAGAACTCGAACAATCGTTTAATACCAAGACGTTATATGAAGTCAGGTGTAAATCAGAATAAGTGACACACAAAAACAGTTCGTGCTAAAAAGTTTTCTGGAGTTGTTATGTCCGCTCTCGCGATGTCCCGCGACGCGGCGAGCATGAAACTTGAGATGAACGTTTATTGAGCGAAAAGCCCATGAGTTGCCGCCCACCTAACTTTATCGTCCAAACTTTCCTCTCTAATTTTGGAGGAAGTGACAGATTTATTATCTCTTTGGAGACATAAGTGTTTACGATTGGTTGGGAACTATATGTACAGCGTGTATGCGTGTACTTTGTTCCATTAAAGTAGCTTGTAGAAAACGAATTTATTCTCGCAACTGGACATCTCGTCAACCCATTATTGTCCCACTGCTGAGCACGGGTCTTCTCTCAGAGTGAGAGAGTTTTAGGCCATAGTCCA
>DWNE01009092.1:0-11116 GCA_018249875.1 Cecropterus toxeus | reverse complement strand
AAAATAAAATAGCTGATATAAAATTTTATTTTTTTTTCACATATTTTTAGCCCACTTCATATATCCGGGTTTAAAAAAAAAAAAAAAAAACCCTCCCCCCCCCCCCCCCCCCCTCTATATACGCCTTGGTTACGACATGTATCCTAGGATATCGGCAGCATAACGTTTTTGTAAGAAAATTCCCTGTACGTTTTCGATACGCAACTATGATAGTACATAATGGCATGTGTGTCCTTAAAACGTGTTCATTCATTTCCCTCAAGACGATCACCGCTTACGTTTTGGGTTTCAGGAAACATAAACAAAGTAAGCAAAACCAATTATGAATTCTATTCAAATTATACAATTTGCAATGTATAATTGCAAACACAATTACGAATGTTTTTAAAAATTATACAATTTGCAATGTATAATTGAAAAAAATATCACGTAATCCATGCGAGTCGTGTCGCAATCACAATTAGTTTAAATAAAAAAAAAAAATATTCAACACATGTCAATATACTCAAAATCAGAGCTCAAAATATACGACAAGAAATTATACATATCAAAATGAAATATATATCAAAGGTATAATGTATAAGCTAAGTAGTAACTTAGTATAACTTCTAGTATCGTTAAGTATAAATAGTAAGATCCTACGGGTATAGATATGAGCTAAATTTTCGAATTATACACAAAACAACACCTAACTACTATAGGCAACATACAGTCTTATTAACGTTATGTTATACTGTATAAGTAGTAATAATTTGAAATATACTTTATATTACTTTTAAAAAATTAACGCTAGTGAAAACGGGCAGACGTTGTCCTATTTAAGGAATATCGACAAGAGCGCCACCTGTCGGTTTCAAAAGTAACGATTAAACGGTTTGCTAGATTTCGAAAAAAAAAATTCGTTCCCATCTTTTCTACGTGAGATTTATGTATAGATAGATTTATTGTTATATTGTCTACCAATTCGCACTTGACCAGCGCTGTGGACTATGGCCTAAAACACGCATAAAACTTTGAAATTATGTCATTATCACTTATTACTGTGAAGGAAGGAAAACATGAAGAACGTGAAGAAAACGTGAAGAAACCTGCACAACTAAGAGTCTTCTAGAAAAGTTATTAAAGGTGTGTGATGTCTTCCTTGGATGTCTGGATGAGGAGAGTCGAAGATCGGGCTGAGTAGCGCGCCTTGGGAGAGGCCTATGTCCAACTGTGGACTGAGACGGGCTGACGATGGATGATTGTGATGTCTTCCAATTCGTACTTCAACGAAACTCTATATCTGAGAGAGGACCCGTGCCAAGCAGGACAATAATGGGTTGGCGATATAATATAAATTTATTATGCGCCAAGATATATTTTACCAAGTTTGTTATATTTACACTTCGTACCTTGTTTCACTATGGAGATAATAAAATTATCTTCAATGGGATAATTAGAGAATCACGATTTCATGTACCGTATGAACGTCTCAAATTTATTTCAATTCGATCTTGCATTGCACATGTAAAATTTCCGAGTGCGTACATAAATTCAGTGACAAGACTAAATGCAAAATTAGATTATTCATACATTAAATAACTTTAGAAGATGTAGGATATATAAACAATGTCCTTGATGACTAAGTGCAGTCAGTCAGCAGCATGACGATTCAAACGGTGCCATCAATTTGTATACATAACTGTCAATGTCGTGGCTGTCAAATTTTTACTTGATTTGTCATGGTATTGCGAAAAATGTATGGTACGAATTTTATATCACCCGATTTTTGTTAGTTTTGCTTGGAAAATATATTTTGAAGCTATCTACTTTACTTCTGTGGTAAGAATTAAAAGTGCTACAAAATTTGAAAAGAGCTACAATGGTGAATAATTGGCTAGAATAAACTCCTAGCAATCGACCAAACATCACTAACGACGTCTCATGCAATAAAATTATGCAAATATTTAAACTACATGATTTATCGCTTCCACATACTTTAGATTTTTATTATTTATGTCATATGTGATCATGGTTCCTAACTACGATTACGTTTATATTATGACAGCTTGATTTTTCCGTCAACTTTAGGGTTCCGTAACAAAAAGGCCAAAAAACTTAGCCGTCCGTCTGTTCGTCACCACGCTTTGTCACATGAACCGTGGCAGCTAGACCGTGTAAATTTTCACAGATGATATATTCCAATTGCCGCTTTAACAACAAATACTAAAAACAGGGCTGTCAGACAACAAACGTAATTATTTGCTTTTCACAGATACGGGACCCTTCGTTCGCGAGACCGACGCGCACTAGGCCGGTTTTTCGTTTCAGTCGTCTATCAGTGACCAAGATCTGCGTCTTAGCTTTCAAGTGTCATACATAACTTAGTGTCAGTATTTCCGCTATTACAACAAAAGGCTAACCCGTAAACGGTACAATGTACAAACGCTGTAACATTAGATAGAACGCTTTCCCTCGCGACTTCGTTTCAAGTTACAAATCGCCGAGAAATTCACTTGCGCGAAGTGAGTGTTGAATTTCAAGTATGGGAATTCAGACTTTGAAAATTTATGAAGAGTCAACTTCATCATTGTTTAGCGCCTAACTCGTAACTTGGTACTTACGTTTATATGAATAAACTGCTTATTTATATATTTATTTATAATTATATACAAGCCAATAATATTTAAGTCTCATTAAGAAGTATAAGGGCATAGTACAAAAAATGTATTACATTAGATTGTCCTAGGAATTTGGATTTTTAAGTTGGTTAGTTGACATTGGCTTTAAAATTGTAAAATAATTACCAAAGAGAAAAATTCAGTTTAAATTCAAATGTATTTTTATATTAAGATTTTGCCATCGCCATTTTTTTGCCTACATATTAATATGAATTTACGTAAGTAATTATTAATACATTGTCTCATTAATAAATCCCTTTGGACTTTCAATGCAATAGTCTCACTTGACGCGATATGAAATTACTAAAAAAGTTCGAAAAAGTCGCTCAAAAATCAGTCATTTCAATTAGGCACAAATTATTTTTTAACTAAATAGCCTTAACTACTATTTTTCTTTTTTTTTTCAAAATTACGCATTATTGCGCAACGCGAAGGTTCATCTAAAGTCACTTGAACTCAAGTTCAAGTTACAATGTGCCATAAAAAGGCACTATCGATAAAAACCTACACATAAAACTGATTTACGCATCAATTCTCTCTTAGCCACGAGAGGCGCGTACTTGACTCCATTTTAGATAAAAATGTCAAAGTAACATTCAAACGTACAGTCTATTCGATCGAATCGACGATTTTTATAGGTAAAACGAATAAAAAAGACCACGAGTTCCATCAAAATACGACCGCATCCACCATCATCAAAAAATAAAACTTAAACATTTTGATTTACATTTAAAAATCCTAAAGTTTAAGTTGTTTTTATTCATTTTACGTTTGTTTATTTCACATCCTAATACTTCAAAATTGTCCCTCATGATATACGTGAAGTTACGACCTTGTAAGGATAATATATATAGTAATGAAAACAAAACTAAAAAGTCTAGAATTTTTTGACCTTAACACTCCGGGAGTAGTAGACTACTTCAAACATTCCGCGTTAGGGACATGCAAAAAAGTATTGGAAACCAATTCCAATGTTTTTTGGAGATGAATTGTATAATTTATATTTTATTTAATACAATTGCAACGTTTACGTTATATCACATAATGTGACGTTTCTAAAATACCTCGTATTTTTATTCTGTGTATCAAAGTGGTAACCAATTCCGTTTATATATTTTACTCCTGTCATTATGAAAATGCCAGCAAAATGTCAGTTGTACAGTAATTTATATTTGTTTGAAAGTTCAATGTCGTTTGTATAATTGTAAATAAACGATAAAAATTGTTTTATTCGACAATAAAACGTCTCTATCGTTTTTTTTATCGACTTCAATCTCGATACATGGAACTCTTATGATAATACTTAATTCCATAGAGTTGAAGTATTTTCCTTTAAAATTTTAATTATACCAAGAATATATCTTGTATGCTGACAATAATATATATATATAGAAAAATCAGTCATTAATTTTGCCAATAAGTTACATAAAATATTAAGTAAAAAATGAATTCAACAAAGTCGCTTTAGCGCTTTGATTTTGTCATCGACGCCATTTTGTTAAAAATTCAAAATGGCGGTCCAATATGGTCGAAATACTTAAGGACACTTTTTTATAAAAATCAGTCACTGGATTTACGAAGTCATTTTCTACGGCACATTGTAGTGCTTATACATATACTTAGATAAATTAAGTTTAATTAAGTTCATCTAAATATGTATAACTTGTGCAAATATATGGACGATGAGAACAAAATGGACCTAATGCAAAATTTACATTTTGTGGAAATAACAAAATTTTCTAAAAGTCTTGGTTATTAAAGGAACGTACAGTTTATGTTTGTCCTTTTCAAGCACGAACTCGCCAATTTTTAATTTCCTAGGTGATAACTACGTTATTAGTAATTTCAAGTATTTAACCCAATTTTCGAAATTTTGAGTTCGGTCCCTTTCGTTCTCAGTATTATCTCATTTCACATTTCGTTAACGATGCCATATTTAATAAACTGACTCAAAATAGTCGTTCGATATGATTGAAGCTTTATGTCCTTTGACATCTTATAGTAAAAATCAGTCACTAGTATTGCCAAATAAACTACATATAACGCTACGTTGATATAGGCAAACATGTCTCATACTAATGTAAGCTAACTTCCTTCACGAATAACCGCAAACATTTGTGCAAATATTTGACCAAACATCTGATCAAACAGCGCCATCGAGATTCAAATGCACAGAAAGAAGAACACACACTCTAACGCATAGTGGCCGCACCTAGAGCCTCCACAGTCGGAGTATTCCTCTTGAGTGTTGGAATTGTCTGTTTCAATGTCCGATAAATGTGGATACAGGCTGGTCGGTTGTTGTACCACGGTACCGTTGGGTTCCTTAGTGTTATTATTAACTTTAATCCTTTTAACGTCTTCCAGTACTGATAGGACAACTGGTGAGTCTTGGGAACCTGGAAATAAAAGATATACATGTTAAACATATGTTTACAAAAACGTAAAATTTTAGTATTGTCTGAATTATAATCTACTGTCTGAATTATAATCTAATTTCCACGGCTTCGCCCACTTCAATTACATTCACTACGGTAACGAGTATCCTATGTGTTAATCCAGTTAATATACTATCTGTGTGCCGAATTTCAGCGACACCAGACTAGGAGTTTTCGCTTGAAAGAGAAACGAACACACATATGTATGTACATCCTCTCAAACTTTCGCATCTATACTTATTATTTTAATATTAAAGCTATACTTATTATTTAAATATTAAAAGATGGAAAGTTTGTTTGATTGGTTGAACGCGGTAATCTCAGGAACTGGTTTGAATTGAAAAAATATTTTGTGTTAAATAGTCCATTTATTGAGGAATGCTATAGGCTATGAAACATTGCGCTAAGTTTTTTATTTCTTTTTTCTTATGTAGTAGCGGATGAAACCGCCGGGCAGAGCTAGTTTATTAAAGTAAGATGATATCAGCGTTACCATTGAAAATTTATTGAAACCTACGTATTGCACGTCATACATTGTATAAGTGTGTTAGAATATAAAATTATCAGCTTATGGTTACTAAAGTTTGTAGTAAAATGGGTTATAAACCTTGACATGTATATGTAAGGATGGGGTTCTTAAAATGTTGCGAAATTAATTTGTAATCTTCATTTTATGGAGACGGTTACCTTTTTAATCATAAATAAGGGATATAACAGACAAGCTCGTTTTTGCATTGTCGATCGACGTCTTAGATATTTTTTTAAACGCAGAGGCAAATATCTAATGCTACGTCCCATTTACGTTTCAGGACAAAAGATTTGATTCTAGACACTAAACGACGATGAAAAGTCGACACTATCGCTAATCCGCTAATCGGTGCTAAAAGTAGATTGTATGAGGAATTATTAGACGATGACTTCTACGTCCCATTATTGTCCCACTGCTGGCTACGGGTCTCCTATCAGAATGAGACTGTTTACGGCCTGATTCTACCGCGTTTGTCAAGTGCGCACTGATAGACTTCACACACCCTATTAACTATTTTTGAGAACTCTGGAGTTTCCTCACTATGTGTTCTCAATGTAAAACCTTAATAATTAATATCTAATACGCACATACTTTTACGAAAAAAAAAACGGTGTCGCCTGCCTGACATCATAACTTCGGACCCCCTTGCGAGGAGATTCAACCATCAGGCTATCTTGCTCTGCTCTGATTACTAAATACTACAAAAATACTAATAAAAACTTACTTCTCCGTTTAACAGGTTGCGATCCAACAACACGATCACGATCCACGCTCTCCTTGTCCTTCGCCTCTCTCGTCTTCTCGTCGAACGTGACTTTCGGGACGTTCGCTATGATCTCGGGCTTCTTGTTCGCTTGCGCTAGGCTAGTCGTACTGCCCATGAGCGGAGCCTTCTCAGATGGATCGTGATCGCTCTGGTCGTCGTCCGAGTCGTTATTTTGCTCCCCTTTGTCATGTTTCGGCTGGAATGATATGGAACCGGTTAGTGCGTGGTCTTTGGAACATGTGTACAAATGTTGCGGTTTTATAAAATTATTATTTGTGTATTTTAAACTTATGTTCATAGCTTTCTTTTGGGAAAAATGGAGTTATCGGTGTACTGCAAGTAGATTCCAGCCTCTACAGCTTGGGTATCAAGACATCTATGGGATGTCGTTTTAATATTTTTTTATATATAAAGGATAGAGTGTACTATAAGGTGGTCTGTATGCTGCGGTCTTATTATAAGTGGTCACTACTACCCATGGGCATCCGTAAAAACCCAGATAAGATCAGAATATTACCTAAAGTAGTTAAGTTAAGCTATCTAAGTTGGAAGGGCCCGAATAAGTATGTCATTCTCACCACACCCTTTAGAATACAGCAGCGCTATTATTAGTCAGAAATAGATGTAATGGTGTTACCACCGTAATCGAACCAGAAAGATTTCTACCACCTTTATGTCTGTGTTATCTTTGTGGTTATCCACGGCCACCAGGCCAAAAGTGTTATGGTGGTGGTTTCAAAATCGAACAACAAAGGTTTCTACCACCTTCCAATTTATGTTTGTTTGACCACGATACAACACAGCATGAGGCCACGAGTGTTAATTCTTCGCATATTGCGAAGTTACCAAATCATGTAACAGACCGTATTCTAACAGAAATTTTAGTACATTCCACGCAACACCATACTAACGACGTAAAAATTAACACTTCCTAACAATTACAATGGTGCTCTGTTAGCGTTGCTACAACTCCTTTTCAGAGTAAAGTTGCGTAAGGGACGTGACCTAACAAAGCCCTTCAGTTTCTAACATTCTCTCTAGTTACCGTATTACTGACAGATACATCTACATTCCTTAGATGTATCTATAAGATAGATTGTGTGTGTCTGTTTGTAACTTTGTATCGAGTGAAATTCTGTCTACCTAAATTAAAAAAAAAAAAACTTTCAAATAACATGAAATTTTGCATGGATGTAGCTTATTCCCCTGGTAAAGTTATAAGCCACTTTTAATTTGGATATTGTGCACAATTTAAAGATGAATATTTTAGTGACGTCACTACATTAGGTTTTCCATGTGGTAGAACCAATGTAGTTCGATCGGGGAAGTACTACCGCCACACCTATTTCTAGCGTGAAGCAGTTCTTGCGTGAGGTGGAAGGGTGTGGTTGCCGACTCACTTTTATATGAGGTGATCATCTTAGTCCTCGGGAGCAACGCATCTGTGATAGACTTCATGAAGAACCCCTGTTCTATATGAAGTTGCTTACGAATGTCTATGGGCGGTTGTACAGGTGGGTTGCATGCTCGTTTGCTACTTCATATAAATAAAAAAGTAAACTGAAAAGGAACCGCTTCAGCTAAAAACAAATTGTTTTTTTACTACATTCGTGCGTAAGTCTGACTCGCATTTAGCCGGTTTTATTATATATGTAAGTCAGTTAAACAAATATCATTTAAACTTTATTAGTTATAAATATGAAAGTACATCACAATCAATACAAAATAATCAAAATGTTCCTCAAAAGCGGTCGCCTAGCGACGCGAAATGCAACAAATTACGATCAATACTCGGCAAATTCAAAACCATAAGTTTCAGACTAACTTCGCTCCTCGCGTTGCTTGTTATTCTTTATACTTTTTTTGTCAGACT
Source organism: Cecropterus toxeus (assembly GCA_018249875.1). Taxonomy (NCBI): domain Eukaryota; kingdom Metazoa; phylum Arthropoda; class Insecta; order Lepidoptera; family Hesperiidae; genus Cecropterus; species Cecropterus toxeus. The sequence goes on along the minus strand of DWNE01009092.1, from coordinate 2,850 downwards.
GAAGTAGCAAACGAGCATGCAGTTCAACTGATGGTAAGTGGTTACTGCCCATGGATATCTGTGAACAACTTCATACAGAACAGGGGTTCTATCTGAAGTCGATCACAGATGTTTTGCTACTCCTGACTGAGATGGTCGCCTCATGTATAAGTGAGCCGGCAATCACACCCTTCCTCCCGCAAGAACTGCTTCTCGCTAGAAATAGGTGTGGCGGTGGTACTTCCCTGTTCGAACTAATTAGTTATACCACGTGTTGGTTGATGAACTATTGAATAGTAGTTAGTGAGACCACTGGTGGCTAAATATATTTGCATTTTACCCGAGTGCAACCTTTCAAACTGAGTCGATTCTAATATGTCATACGTTGCAACCCGTCAATCCATTTAGGCTGTAGCGCGTGCCAAAGAAATGGACTTACATACATACATACATACGCTGGAATAACATTACTCTCCTTCTGAGGCAGTCGAGTAAAAAACTTCAACATTAAATATAGAATTTTTGAAATCGATTAAATACCTTATTTTGTATTTTAAATCAAAAACTTAGAAAATGTCGACACTTGGTTATGACCATGCAAGTACAAATAAATACAATCAAAATGTATTTAGTTATAAAATACACAGCATTGTAACTTCATATTATTCAGCCTAAAATCTCTGTTTTATTTTTATTTAAAGGTTTAGTCTAAATTTTGAAAAAATGGGACTGGATATCAATTTTTAAGTCCCTCACTTGGAAACTACCAAAAATCCCAAAAGGTAAGGTAAAATATGAGGTGAAAGAATGAAGTCATTCATTCTTTCACCTCATATTTTTAGGAGTTCGAGAGTACTTTTGAAAAAATTTTGAAAATTTTATTTTTCTTTTACTACAAAGAATATGTTTACCAATTTTCAAGGTTTTACCTTGAAAATTGAATTAGGTCCTATATAATCTTTCACCCCCGTTTCGAAGGTTAATTTTCAGAAAAATCTGAAAGACATATTCATTAATTTGTTGTAAACATCTAAAATCAAAATTTTCAAGTCACTAACTTCAACGGTGTAAAACTTTCATATAAAAGTTTTTCATCCCGTTCACCCCTCTCCATTCCTCTACAGCAGCGGTTCTCAAACTTTTTTGGTGACGGAACTCTTTTGGAAAGCCAAATACTTGACGGAACCCTATAAAAAAGCGGAGTCAAAACGTTCGACCTGAGAGAGGTGTTCAGATTTTTTTCTAAATTCTTGCGGAACCCCTACAGGGGTATCGCGGACCCTAGGGTTACACGGAACAAACTTAGAATATACAGTGCCTCTCCACACTCCCTAAAGAATCTTTATACCGAATTAAAACTTTCTACGTTTAGTAGTTTCTGCTGTGCGTTGTCTGTCAGACAGTCACTCAGTAACGGAAGAGTTTTATATAGATTAGACCCAAAACAAAATAATGGGCTCTTGCTTAAAAATACTGATACAAGAACCGTTACAACTAATCTGTTTGGCATTAGTAATCTACTATCAGTACTGAAGGTTTGTAGACATTTTTTTTACGTCTAGCTATGTTCCCACCTTTATATTTATCTTATCGTACGATTGTTATGAAGTATTTTCAAATACGTTGGATTTGACGACCCGCGTGGCCGAACGGTTACCATAACGATCTGACACTCAGTGGGTTCCGGGTTCCGATTTCCGATTCCGATTCCGATTCCCGGCCTGACAGACATCTGAATGATGAGTTTAGATTCTGGGTCTGGGTGTTTGTGTATTCGTCCTTGTGTCCATGGCACTAACGACACAGGGGAAAATCCTAGCGTGGGGCTATGAGGGTTTTTTGTTTATTTTGGAATTGCTAACTTACAGTTACTTGATCAAAAAATAACAAAAATGGGACTTGAAGAATCCCAAAAAATAGAAGAGATGGGTTGATAAGAGTTATTTTTAACCGACGTAGAATAAGCCCTTACGGGACGCCTGGCAGATGTGAAACATCGTGTTCGTGCAAGTAATATGCATGAAAGACAAAATTGCGACAAGAACTAAACACATATTGAAAAAAATAAATATAACTATTTTCTTACAGAAATTGATTTCTATTTATTTTCATTAAATAGAAAAATTCAATAAAAATTTCAAGTACATATAAATGTAGTATGTTTGGAGTGACGAACCCGTCGCCACGGCAACCCTTGCCATACCAACGATGCACCATGCGATGTTTCACATCATTAAGTGTCGTGTTGCGTACCATGGGTTCTTAATACCTTTTTTCTCATACAGCCTCATGGTATTCAAACATTTATAGACTTAATGTTTCCATCAAACAAAAATCCAATAAAAATTCCCATTAAAATTTTACTATTTACAACTTTACATGCAGTATATACAGAGTGTGCTCGGAATCGAAATTAGTTTATTTGATATGCTAATTTATGTGAAATGTGAAAAACGTTATGTGACATTTGGTTGCTTAGTTGAATTTTAAACATCCTGTATGTAGACTTCGTGGCTCCAGTGTTTTTGATGTATTAACATGTATTTGCTAACGTAATTTGAGATTTGGCGACTCGGGCGTGTGACGTAAAACTCGGGCATGATTCAAATCAAACTGGTAGTGGGTGAACTAATTGAGTGCCATGGCTCAGGTTTTCTTAACTATAACAGTATTTCAGTTTGTTTCTTCGCGGTTAAGCTAATTTTTAATAACTGTTCAGGTGGTAGAACCAACGTAGTTCGACCGGGGAAGTACCACCGCCACACCTGTTTCTAGCGTGAAGCAGTTCTTGCGTTTCGCTGGCAGGGTATGGTTGCCGGCTCACTTTTATATGAGGCGACCATCTCAATCCTCGGGAGTAGCAACGCATCT
>DWNE01009091.1:0-11117 GCA_018249875.1 Cecropterus toxeus | reverse complement strand
TAAAAATATATATATTAATAATAAAAATATGGTACACATACAAAACATATAGTACTTTATGCATAAAATATACCATGTTGGCGAACATGTACTTATTTTAATAAAACAATATTTTTGAAGTGACATGTTTGTTTAATATTAACGTAAAGACGCGTTCGTAAAATTTCGCTTTGTATTCGAATTCATGTATTTTTTTGCTAAATTGGTGTCGAAAATATAGTATTTTTGCGTTAATTATTCAATAATATATAGTACGCAGATCCAAAATAATATAATATATAATATACAATACTATATATTATAGTACGGTTGGCAACCCTAAATCTAACTTAACTCATGACCGCACATGGACATTAATAGTTGCCAGATATAATTAGTATCCTACCGAAAGTCAGTCATACCACTAACCACTTGAGGCCTTTTATATTAGTGTTGCCTATTCCTGACTTACTATCTGAAACATAACAGCAATTACACTTACTCCAAAAATACCTATACTACTCTAAAGTTGCAAATATTGAAAAATAGACGTTAGTTATGTCCTAGGCTGAAATTTATAGAAATATTTCTTGAAGATGCAAATTCTGAGAAATTGTCGTGCATTCTTCCGTGCTGTTATAGAAAATATCATGCAACAACAGAAGGAAATGTTTTATAAATATTTCTCGCTATACAGTAGTAAATTCACGGGTCGTTAGTTAAAAATAAAGAGCACCGTATTTAGATTGAAGACAAAAGACAATGTAAGGCAACATCGTGTCAAGGCTTGCAAACACACTTACATTAAGATTCCTCGCTGCTTATTTTGCTACCTGTAAAATTCACACGTGAAATGCAGAAAGTTTTCTTCACTACCAGATTAATTGCCAGATGTTCCATCCATCTATAGACCACCCGCGTAGCGGAGCTTACCGGTCAGACACGCAGTGGGTGCCGGGTTCGATCCCCTGCCACATATACATCTGAATGACGAATTTTCTGTTCTGGGTCTAATTGTTTGTGTTTGTGTGTTCATGGCACCAACGACGCAGGTAAATATCCTAGTGTGGGGCTATGATTATCCATCAGCCTTTCGAGGTTCACTGCTAGACATAGGCCTAACCTAAATGGCGTCACTCCTACCGGTTCTGTGCCTTCTGAATTCAATGGATTCCGCTGTCTGCTTCAGGTCATCGGTCCACCTGGTCGGGGACGACCTGTGCTCCTTTTTCCTAATCGTGGTCACCACTCGAAAGATGGTCATCATGGTACAAAATAATTATTGTACTTAAATTGTTGTTTTAAATCATGTTCCAAGCAAGTCAGAAGAATTTAATACCCCAAGGATAACAATTTAGATAGATATTGAGAATTTATATTAGATACAACGCCAACCACCACCATTTTTATTCGTGTTTACTCTATATTTATAATCATCTTAATTCCAACACCAGTTTTTTCTTCGACAGTTAGCGCAATCTGATCATCAGCAAGTACGGATCGTCAATCTGAACCGAAGACTAAGTGGGGACTACCAGTGCGAGGTCACGGCGGATGCACCTCTCTTTCATACAGACATACGGACAGCTCCATTAACTGTTGTTGGTAAGTAAACACTATCATTGACTAATATTACTGATGCAATATTAACACGGTATAAAACAGTTACCACTCGTAGCTAAAAATGTGAGTTTAAAGATGGTAAAGCTCTTTATGTATCGACTCCAGAGACCACCGTCATACCTTTTTCTGCCTAATAACAGCGCTGCTTCTGCTGTGATATCGTCTAAAGGGCGCAGTAAATAGAGACATACCAGGCGTGGAAGGTCTGGATCGAGTGACTTATTTCTCAGGTTCAATATCTATGGCCAAACTCAGACAAGACACGATAAGTTCACAGATCTTATCGTGGTAGTAGGCCACTTACCGTCAAGTGGACTGCGTGCTTGTTTACTACTGCCTGCTATTCCAAAAAACATGTCTGCTTCTGTGCTTCGAGTAGCATGAATAGCAAACGTTCCATCCATCAGCTCTTTGAGCCCAACTGCAAGACATAAGCGCTCACCTTACAGGGGTCTTTTATTAATAACCGTTGCGTTGCCTATTGATGAATGCAGTGGGTGGTAATGAAATACGGAAGACGCTACTGCCTATTTTCTGGATGTTGTCTTTAAGTCGCTTCCAGCATCAAACTTTGCTAATAAATCAAATCTTCGATTCGTATGAAGACATTCCTGAACAGAACTCCAGTAACGCACGTATTGAGGTCTGTTTTAGGAACAGAGTTCTGGGAACTAATTATTTTCCTCGGTATTCCATCCATGTCTGAATGTTTTCGTTTCTCTTTTAGAAGTATAATCTACTTTTCGTCCTAATCTGTAGTCTTTCTGCACTATGACTTTCAATTCAGGAATGAGTAAATTCGAGGAAAAGAAAAGGAATTCTGCTTAGCGAACTTTAAATAAACTTCTCATGCTTCGCGATATTAACTCAGGTAAAGTAGTACTTTTAAATAAATATTTCTTTCTCCGAAAACTAATTTAAAGTTATTCTTGCAGGCTGGAGCTCTTTTCCGTTGTAAAAGATTATTTTATTTAAATTTGTCACAGTGCTTTTCTGTAAGATTGAAGTAGCTAACGAGCATGCAGTTCAACTTATGAAAAAATCACTACAACCTCTGGACATTTCAAAGCAACTTCATATAAGAATATAAGCGCCCATCATCACAAAGTACAGTATATGGGTAAATACGAATAAAAATTATTGTCTTATGGAAACGTAAGAAACTTGTAGTAAAGACATTGTGAGGATGTATGTGTGTTTAAAACTCTTTCGCGTAAACACTACTAATTGGATTTAGATGAAATTTGGCTCACAGATAATTATATGGATTGGATTAACACATTTACTGTAGAGCAATACCGGAGCGGGTGAAGCCACGGAGATAGCTAGTCTTTAAGATACTTGTAGTCTTTGCAAATGAACAAAATCGTTTGCAAATGACAGTTAAAATCTTAGTCAAACGTAAAACCTAGCTTAAAGTTAACAATCAGTAAATATCATTTAGACGTAAATTTCTCAGAGCTGTAAAATTAGACGCAAATGGGAGATACTTGGACTCGGTTCAACGGATCGTAGCGGCACTTAGTTTATGTGCCAAAACTTCGTTTATTGTGCCATCAATACCGCTTTGGCAATTTCGTAGAATATATCAGTTATATTTTTATTGTCGCTGGGAATAGGCCTTTTCATAATTTCCGTATTATTAGTATGTTTTATTGTAATATCGAGGTCACAAACGATCATGGATGGTAAGTGGTCGCTGCCGCTAATGGACATCTCTAATCAATGGCAACAGAGCTTTGCCACCTGAGAACTAATTTAAAACCCCTTGTATAAGTATGTCTCATGCCACACCTTTCAGGCTAGAATGCAGCAGAGTATAACACTGATATTATTGGGTGGTGTCAACGGAGTCGAAAATACAAAAAGTACAGTCGACAATAACAAAATTGTACCAATTCGGACTTGCCCAACGCGGTGGAATATATCATACAACTGTTATTGTGAAAGAACTCTCGTGCCCAGCAGTGGGACTAAATTGACTTATCTACTCTGTACCCAATACTTTAGAAACAAAAAAATTAAAATCCAAAAATGAAATTACAAATATAAATTTCCAACCGCTATCATGATTGCAGTGTGCGCCGCAGAGGGCTCCCATTCCGCCACGGTTGTAATAATTTAACCCGTTTACACCGCAGCGCTGATTTTATTAAACGCATGCTTAAATCAACATGTTTATTATCATTTGACCTGTATTACTGTTTAATTTGAATATAATCCATGTATGATTGAGTTGGTTTAATAACATCATTATAGATGTACAACAATGGAGTTTAATCTGTTAGCAATCAGGCCAAATACTCACGCCGAGGATCCCTCCTGAATAGCGCATAAAAATACATAATATGTCCAGACTTACATGATTTTAGACTAATATTATAATGAAATTGGGAGTACCCGTAACATATTCAATTGTATCAAACATATATTATGAATATGTTATGGGTACTCACGATATGGGGGTTTAGAAGTTCGTTATGTCATTACTTCGACCCAGTTACATGGATCGTGGTCACGGCGAAACTGCGGTGGCAGGGAGAAAGTTGACAAGCACTAGTGGTAGATGGTAGAACCAATGTAGTTTGACCGGGGAAGTATCACCGCCACACCTATTTCTTGCGTGAAGCAGTTCTTACGTTTTGGTTGGGCGGCAGCAACCACATACCGTCAGGTGGGCTGCTTACTCGTTTGCTACTTCATATTAATAAAAAAAATAAAAAAGGTTAACATATCTACCCCGCGTCAAATTTGTTTTTCATTTTTAAGTTCCATATCACGACACAAACTAACTGTATCCTTACGCATCAAACTTTACATAATTTATGATTTACATAAACTATTCACTAGATTCCACGTTTGCGCTAATTTAAATCCATCGTTACATACTCGTTGCATTGTAAATATATAATATTTTCTCCTATAAAAATATGGAACTATAAAATGTCGAATAATTGCTAGGCTTTTCACAATAGCTTAAATGTTTATAATTTTACAAGTGCCGAGAATTAACGAAGAATAAAGAGACTTGCCAGACCGAAAATTAATATTTTTTGAACAATGAATACTAATTACGCAAAGAAAAGTGACATCACTCCAGCCCTACAGTAATTTTAGCTAGAGTATTAAGTAATTTTAAATAATAAATATTTTAAGTCGAAATTAACGCTATATAATATAATTATGTATGTTTGTATGTATCTCAATTTCTTTGGCATGCGCTAGATCTCATACGGCTAGACAGATTGTGACATACATATATTAGAATCGTATCAGTCCGCAGAGTGAGGAGTGCACAAAAACTACTTGTTAAAATTTGTCATACGGATAATGTATGACCTGATTTAACACATAGGATACTCATTACCGTAGTAAACGTGACTAAAGCGAGCGGAGCCACGGGAATAAGCTAGTCTAATTATAATTATATTATGCGCAGTGTATTACCCTATTGTTCGATTATGTTGTTCTCTCCACATATACATGATCTTTTTGTTATTGTACATTTGTCGAATATCCAATCTTGTTATTTGTTTCTGACATATATGTTTTTTTTAATATGTTTAAAAAACTATATCATTTTATTTCATTTCATTATTACTAAATTAATTTATGTCAACGTTTATATTGCAAAATTTGAGAGAATAACGGATTAAGTCCATTTATTTCTTTAATAATTGCATTTGTACTACCCGTTCGAACTGAGTTTGCCGCTGTCAAAGTGACGTCATTCATGTAGTAAAAAATATATATTTATTTGTTATATTTACCAATTATCTATAAATTTCCATTGTAATATAATATTTAAGTTCCAGAATATAAAATAATTTAATTTTACAGACCCACCCTTCCGTGCACCTCGTCTCTCAGTGTCAAGAGCGAGCTACGCTAGAGGGGATGTTATTCAAGCAAACTGTTCCGTAGATGAAGCCTACCCTGCACCTAACATCACCTGGATACTAGACGACCACAAGGTAAGAATGTTTCTTGACGTGTCGTTAGCAGTAAATGATCATGCTCCCTTAATTTTAAATGACTTGGAAGCCTACCTACGTTCAATCTTAAATAGAATAGATGTTGTTAATAGGACCAATATATCATTTCTTACAGCCGTTGTTACCATAACGATAGTGTAGAAATAAATCAGATTATTTATTTTCCGATAAAAACACATAAAATCAGGCTAGAAAAGCTTCAAAAGATGGTAAGTATAAGACAGAAACAAGTGTAGTGAGTACTCAGTTCTTTCTGAAGTAGGCCACAGATGCGTTGCTACTACCGAAAACTAAGACGATCGCCTCATATAAAAGAGAGCCGGCATCCACACCCTTCCACCGAAACATAAGAACTACGTCACGCTAGAAGTAGGTGTGGCAGTGGTACCTCCCCGTTCTAACTACACTGATCCTACAACCAGGGATTTTTTTACACAATTACGACTTTTAATAACATAAACATTTATTCCCGGATTGTTACATAAACAAAAACATCGTTTGTCTCTAATACAAACATTTGCGTAAGACTATCATATTGTAGAAAAGTTAGTTAGCGAAATGAAAGCAAATAAATTTGGTGCTTGTTGAAATCAAAACATTATTATTTGAAGTCCTTATTGTTTCTCTTCCAATGAAATATGATATATATTTTAATAGGCCTTTTGTTGAATATTACAATTACATCATTAGATTTTTTACAAAAACTTCAATATGTTTAAGAACCTATTCAATCCTTAACACAATTCATCACAAATAAGTGATGAAATATGTTCATTAAGACGTAACACATTTTTTTTTTAATCTACAGTTGTAACATTTTCGTTAAAACCGTAGAATTCAAGCCTAGACCGGATAAATTAGTGCTATTAGGACTATTGAAACAAAATGATTTCGTTACGTCAAATCATATATACTCGTATTTTACCATTTTAGTAATAATTTAGTAAATTACGATGCAGAGAATGCTGAATTGGATTCCCGACTAACCAGAATTGTTATCTAAATGATGAATTTATTCAGTTCAGCGCATTTATGTTTGCATCATCACTTTGTATAGTGAATTCATACAACAGAGCATACCGTCCAATAATACTAAATATATTAAGTAGACTGAACCCTAATACGACATGAAACTCGAAGAACTTCCAGTTCACTAACAAGCCTTCCCACGAGGAGCTGATAAACAGATTTGAGAGAATCACGACAAAGTCCGACCAAAGACCAAACCGACCAAACTGTAGGAAGAACGTTGCAAGGAAACTCCCTAAGGATGGGACAGCTTGTAGAATTTAATGAAGGAGAAATTTCATTAGAATCTGGTGAAGCCTTAGAGGGAGTCATAATATCCATGATAGCAGTAATTTGTTATACCTCGGCCTCTTCATCGAGGGTCTGAAGATCGATACCAATATTTTTTCTAAATTATGTGCTTATTAGAAATTAATTATCACTGCTTTACGGTGAAGGAAAACTTCGTGGGGTTACCTGGACACCTGAGAGTTCCCTAAAGAGATTTCCCTAAGCCCAGCAGTGATGCCCATAGATTTATACATACTATAAAATATGAAAATTGTACGTGTACGTGAAAATTTTCAAAAAACATGAAAAAATTGGAACGACTAATAATGAACATAATTATGTTTAGTTTTTAGAATTATTGTCTCTCTGTTTGAGTTTTAATACAATTATTAATTATATAATCTTACATGCCTGAAAGGTCTTCAGAACATACTTTTCAAAGATTTATCGAATCGATAAAACTAATACATCAATTAACACATGGTTAGTGTAATGTGCTTTGGTATCAATAGCACTGTAGAGCTGTAGCAAAATAAATATTTTATTAATTTTGTTTATTAATCATAACTATTTCAATTTATTAAATATAAAGACTACTTCAGTGTTGTTATCAAATTAAAAATATTGTTAAAAAAACGCTTTCTACACTCTTATCTCTAACGAGAATTTTACTCCTGTCTTGTGGGTAACATGGACAACTGGACACACAATAACAAATACCGAACAGAATCTGAACTCATCTTTCAGATGTCTGTCTGGTCACGGATCGAACCCGGAAACCATTGCGTGTCAGACCGGTATGGTGACCGCTTCGCCACGCAAGTATTTTGATATAATAATACACAGGCGCTTCTGCACACATTCTCCACTAACTGCCTTTCGTAACCAAGATTGGCTTTGCTCCAGACCATAGACGTGTGATTGGAAATAACTCCGGCTTTAGGAATAAGCTATATTGTTGCTACAGATACAGACAGATCGTAAGCAATACGTTATAGTTAGTTGTAGAATTACAGTAAATTGGAAGCCAGTACAAATGCAAGAACAACGGAGCTAAGACCGTCCCTTGGGCACGCCTGCAGATGAAACCGCAGAAATTTAATCGGAGAAAGAACATTAACTGACTAGATGAAAGATAGAAGACACATAAATGTTAGCAACTAGTAATAGGTTTATTTAATTTATTTATTGAATAGTTAATAATGCTACGGCTTTACGGTACAAAGTATATTTTGATTTTGTATACTCGTACTAGATGTTGTTAGCTTGTTTATTATATATTTACTTTAGATGTGTTAACTTTAACTTTAACGTAAAAAAATATTAGAATGATAATAAATCAAATTTTTAGACTAATTTCGTAACTTAACTGTTAATGTACAAATATTATTTGAAAAATAGTACGATAGAGGTAAAACAGCAACAAAATGAGAACCCCGCTCTTTAAATTAAAACCCCTTGAATTATAATTTTAAATTAAATGACAGTTAAATTAACTGTTATGTAAAAATCATATAACCGGAAATATATCCGACAAAAGAACAAACTAAACTATACATAAACTAACTAAACTATACGTAAACTATACATTAAACATTCCAGAAATAAAATATTAAACAGCTTATTGGAATGAATTCTCCAGAGAAATCGAAGCCATTTATTTTGCTCTCCGCTCACGTTTATTAAAACTAGAACTTGAGAGGCTTTTATTTGAAGTTTAAATCTAGTTTCAACAGACGTTAACAACATCGCGGCTCTCAGTTCACTAACGGATTGAGCTAATATAATGATACTTAGTATTTCGAAAAGGAGTTTTTCCACTCTACATAGTTGAAATCCTTTTACATCGAAAGGACGTCCGCGGCTGGCCGGTAATAAGTATAGTCTGTTAGTTTACTTTCGTTGAAACTTTAAATTTGTAACGAGCTTCCAAACGTTTTTGGACTTGTTTCACTATCAATCGAGTAGCGAGAAAGATTTACACTGATTAAGCAATTATTATTCATTTATTAATTCATTTAAACACAACTACCATGGTTTTTCCCCAATGCGGCAATGTAGTCACAGAAACATATTTTAAGTTAAATTACATATAAGAAAATAGAATTATAAAAGAACTGGTAAACAAATCAATGATATCCAAGGTATGTGATGATGACTTATCATACTGTAAAAATATCTTGCAAATGGGTATCATTTGTTCTAAAATTGACAAAAAGAAAGAGAACGTCCTGACGACAGTTACGACGAATTAAGAAACGTTTGTAAATATATAATTCCATTTTTTTATCCGATTGAAATAGCATGCATGCGCGTTTATGCAGTCCACCTGGTGGTAAGTAGTTATTGCCGCTCATGGACACCTGTAAGCAAGCTCATATAGAACAGGACTTCTATCTGTATGACTAGGGTGATCGCCTTATAAGTATGCCGACAACTACACCCTCCCAGCGAAATGCAAGAATCGCTTCACGCTAGAAATAGGTAACTTGACAGTACACTGGAGTGGACAGTACCGTCCTCAACTACATGTACAAGAGAGATTTGAGTATAAGTCTAACAGTCGGTTTATATGTAGTCATGAACTATTTTCGAAGTAAACAGCAAACATGTTTACTACTTCATCATGAACGAAAACCGTCAACTGTTTTTGAAGGTTTTCGTAATGAGATAAACATTCAATATGTTTTTCCTCCGAACATTATTTACTGTCTACCTGGCCGTGGGGAACAAACTGGCTAAGTTGCCGTTTCTCGGAAAGTTGGCGCACGTGAAAACGTCGTAGCAAGTACAAATCACACAAACAGTGTATTTAAAATTCATGAACAATCAGAAAACTTGGTGCCTCGAACGAATCCAAGCCTTAACGAAACGAAAGCATTTCCATAACGGATAGACCGTCTCATTTGTCGGATTCAGAACTCGAATTTAGGGATGCTAGTTGTTCTTTCGAATAAATCGAGTACGAATGCTAAAGATTTGTTTGAAATTCGGACAGCTGTTTGTTTTTAAGTTTAGTATTTTCTGTTAATAATCCAATTTGAAAGTTTTTTTTGCTACCGGATAAAAATAATTATTTTGAACAAAATTTTACTGAAAGGTTTATGGATATACCCTTCGGCAGATCTGAAATAATAACACTTAGATTCAATAACGAATAGTTAATTGCAACTATTCGAAATAGAACGGTTCGATATGATTTCCAAATCGTATCAAGTTCTCTCACTTTTGATATCGACTTTCTATTGGCCATCTCTTCCTGTCGAACAATGGGAGTTATTCATAGATTTTTATTAATCTTGAGCGTACTCGTATTTGCATTTTCGCTTTTTCCAAGGATTTGTGTTCAGTTATGGAGTGGTTTCGGTTTTGCAATTACTGGAACGGCAACGAATTTGTCGACAGATATCGAATGCAAATTAAGAACCCCAATTTGTTCCACGCCAAAGGATTAAATGAAAAATCGCTTGGTTATCCTCTTTGTGCTCAACATAGGGATAACCTTGTGTAACATAAGCCTGATTATATAGCCGCAATGTACATGTTTTAAACAATGTTAATAGATTTATCTAATTTTAGCATTTATTTTATTAAATGTATAGCAAATATAATGTAAACAAATCAACTTCTACAACAATGATATATAATTTATTCCATTTATGTTCTATGATATATCTTTTTATGTTGTATAAAAAAGCAATCATAATATAGTCACAAACAAAACTTCAACAGATCGCGGAGAGTGTATCCTGGCGGTCTTCAGATATGGACTTCAAGGAGCGCGAGGCATTCAGCCGGCTGGAGGTGACCTTGCACGAGGCTGAGCACTACAAAGTTGGTCTGACGTACACCAGCTCCAACCTGAACCGTGCTTACCAAGACCATTATATTTATGACAAAGACGAGAATGAAGATAAGGAAATTATAAGGTAAAATAATATTTATTTTAGTAAAGACAGATTGTTTCACTTGGGCTGACAAGACGAAATCTTTTCATTTAATTTGTGGGGGGGTCTATTTTCACGCCTTACATTTATATTTGATTTTTACCCGACTGCGTCTGCGATGTTTTTCGTGCGTATGTAGGTTTTTAATATCCTAACAATATAGACTATTACAATTATATATTTTATAACACTTTTTATACTAGTGGAAACTTTGCTGTTATGTGCTCTAGTTCTAAGAACCTATGTATAAGTATTACACTGTATTTTATGTTTC
>DWNE01009090.1:0-11117 GCA_018249875.1 Cecropterus toxeus | reverse complement strand
TCGATCCCCGGCCAGACAGGCATCTGAATGATGAGTTTAGATGTCTGTTCTGGGTCTGGGTGTTTGTGTATTCGTCTTTCTGTGTCCAAGGCACCCACGACACAGGAGAAAATCCTACTATGGGTTATGAGTGTAGAAAGCGTTTTTTTTATTGTATTGTCATTGGAACTACATGTTTATATCAACTTTTATTTCGATATCATAATTAGAACTAGATGAAAATAACCTTCCAAGATTTTTATATTGTTAGTTATAAATAAGTTATTGAATAAAAGCTTTTCAATCTAAATAAGTATTATATGAATATTAATAATATAATACATTTGAGAGAAATATCCGTCACGGGGCGCCTGGCACATGTGAAACATCGTGTTCGTCCAAGTAAAATTTATAAAAGACAAGATTGCGATAGGAACTAAATATATAGCATACTGAGAATAACGCCATCTACGAACAGTACCACGCACTGAGTCGAACTATCACCGCAGCCCGCGTAGTTTTGTTCGATGCTTGATAGTTCCGACAATGTATAACAAATGGCATAAAATTAATATAAAAAGGAATTTTTAAAAAATAATAATAAGTTTTTCCCTACTCTATTGAATTCTACAAATTAAGCTCTTTTACTTAATACTCATATTGTGTGGGTTGCACAAAAATGTGTATTCCACCATTTTGTTGCGGCGGCCATTTTGGAATTATAGCAATATTGATTACATATAATTGCATTGTCATTAGAACTAAAGGTGTGCTCCAAATTTCAGCTCAACCGGACATTGAGAAGTAGGTTAAATTTGCGTGCAAGATTTGACCCAAACATACTTACATACAAACATTGCAAGTTAAATAAAATCTTTTAAAAATAAATAAATGCAAGCATCGCGACGCCAACGTATTTGTATCAACGTTTACAATCTGGTATGCCTGCGCCTATAGATGTTTTACATCAAAAACAGTAGGATTTAATTTATTTAAAGACATTTCGATGAAAGGCCCTAGAAATACAGTTACAGTACATTATGTCTGAACTAGTTACAAACTGTACAATAGTAATGTCTCAGCTGTCACTACTCGTTGGGCAACATTTGGAAGACTGACACTTCAACAATAAACTGGACTCCAAGGTGTTTTCGTTGTATTTACTATTAAGACAGCCTTCAAATTATTTCTATGATGTATTATTTTGTGTAAATGTTACAAATAGAGTATACTTTTCAAGCTACTGTATCAATAAAATATACCCGTATATCAAGGTTAAATCCTAATTTAGTCTGTATTTTATGGAAGTAGTAGCAGACACACAGCAATAGTCAACATTAAAAGACCAAAAACAAGAAATATACATGTCAAGAAGAAAGAAAAAGTTAGTATTTTAAACTAGAAACTTTAAACACTTGACTTTATGTTAGTGATTCGACATTCCTGGGACGTTGCAAACTCGGCCCATGTTCAAAATATCCTATGTTACTCTATTATGTTAACCAAAAAAGAACTTCCACTGCTTTGAACAAGGCATCTTTTAAAGAAACGAAAGACACAGATACGTTGATTTTAGCAAATAACTCGGTGGTGTAGTATCAGCCGAGACACTTAATTCCTAAACAGGCTGAAATTCTTCGGTAAAAATTCAATTAACTTTTTATGGAGGATGCTACTCGGGAATATTAGAATATCATGAATATTCAATATTGCCGCCTCAAAGGGTTTTTGAGGACGAAACAATTTAGCAGTTTGATGCCCTTAATAATGTTACTCTACCTGCAAAATGTTGCCTGATTATTCCTAAATATTTTAATGGATTCCTGGACTTTGCTTTTAGAAGCTTAGTGTTGACCCATAAATGGCTACCCAAACCTGAGTAAAGAAACTTAAATTTCAAATGGAACGAAATTTAAATTGAATTTTACTAAGTAGCTAGTTTGTGGTTTGACATCGATCTGAAACTGATCTTCAGCTTTAAATGCTTATAGTCCTGCTAACAAAGGCATTGTATGGCATTTGTTGCTGATCTTAGACCTATATAAAAGAAATTGGAGTTTATCGAAACGTGACATATATTAAAATTATAGAATGTTTTTTTATGTCATATAAGTATACGAGCAAGCAGATCATCGGATGGTAAGTGGTCACTACCGCTTATGAGCAAGTTTAAGCAACTTTATATAATACAGAATAAGAGTCTTATTCCAGGTCAAAAACAGATGTGTTGCTACTCCTAAGAACTAAGAGTTGGTAAGGTTGCCTCACATAAAAGTGAGCCAGCAACAACACCCTTCCACCGAAACGCAAAAACCGCTACACGCTAGAAAAAGGTCTCACGTTAGAGAAGTCAGTTGTCAAATTACAAATAGGCGTTTATTTTTATTTTAAGGAATTATGTATATATAAGGTAAGAAAAACGCAATAATATCTAAATCACAGATAAGCTTTATTCGGATAGATAAAATTGCCCAAAAATATCCAGTCCCAAATTTTATATTCCAGGATTTCGATTCAAAGGGACAATTCTAATAGGATGAAGGAATCTTTATGTTAAATGAACGGAGATATTCGTCATTCCAGAAATTTGCGAATTTGAAGGCGAATAAGATTTGTGAGGTATTTACACTGAAATTATTGTCAAGAATTTTGTCAGGCAGATCTTGGATGACGGCGCGTCAACAACTCGGCATCGCGACTTATTTGCGTAAATTGAAGAATAAGACGTTCATTGTTCTTTAAAATATTCCGTAAATTTTAGC
Organism: Cecropterus toxeus; assembly: GCA_018249875.1. Taxonomy (NCBI): domain Eukaryota; kingdom Metazoa; phylum Arthropoda; class Insecta; order Lepidoptera; family Hesperiidae; genus Cecropterus; species Cecropterus toxeus. The sequence goes on along the minus strand of DWNE01009090.1, from coordinate 8,376 downwards.
TTCGTTAGAAAATATGATTACAATCATCGACATCGTCCGGGCGTATCCTTTTTGGAGTTATGGTATGACTTTTCAGAAATGTCTGATGTACTATTGCAAAAGAAGCAATAAAAGTTGTATTAGAATCAACGTTTTTTGACGTACCTATATATCTCAATGCTCTTACGTGATTTTGATAAAGCATGCGTCGTTCTAAATAGCAATATTTAGTTTTGACTTAATTTATTACAGAATTTTATTAATTCAAAGTTTCATAGGAGTAATTGGGTGTGTACTGATGGAGGTGGAAGAATTAATTGTGGTACAACTCCGAAGACACCTACACCACATCTAATTCTGTCTAATAACAGGAGGGTTAAGCACTACTGTGTATTGGTCTGAAGGGAGTGATAAGGGAGAGATACTTATCCGAGACGTTCCAACCTCGGGAGACGCGTATTATATCGGGGTATGATTACAGATGTCCATGAGCGGCAGTGACCACTTACTATTAGGTGTTTTGTTTGTTCTATTTCCACTACACAATTATATATTAAAAATAAATATTTGGTGTACCTTCTACAAAGAAAAAAACTGAAATAAAATCAATAAAATAAAAATAAAATATTTTTCAACAATTGTCAAGACACTTGCCAGATCAAACTTTATGTTCAAGTGGCACAAGGCAAAGTTTAAAGAACATATATTTATAGAACCAAGTCTTGTTAAATTCTATTTTCCTAGAAAAGAGGTAATACTAAACTTTCAGCGCTTTAAGAAGACTAATAACGAATTACTAAACTTCGCGTCTCGAATCCTCCAGACTGGGTACAACTTTTCATTCTGTAAGCAAATACCCAAAATTTCTTGTTGGGCGTGCCTGAAGCTATTAATTACTTGTTGTTAAAATTAAATATTCCATCCGCGAGAACGACGGCTCTTACTCAAAAATGCTAATTATTTCATTAAGACGCCTCTCCAGCTTCTAACGCGTAAATATTGGTTCTACTGTTGGCGTTAGACTATAAGCTACAATTAAACGTTCGTGGGACTTACTTGAAGAGATATCTTTCATTAGTATATTTCTGTGAACATTAGATAGCGAGTAAATAATCATTGCGTATTAACATCGAGTAGGTTCGATTTATAATAAGGATTTTAAAAGTATCGCTACACTTATTTTGTTGTTGTCGGCTCACTTTTATATGAGGCGACCATCTTTGTTCTCGGGGATAGTAACACATGTGATGGGCTACAGAGAGAACCCCTGTTCTGTATGAAGTTGCTTACAAATGTCCATGAGCGGCAGTTACCACTTACCATCTGTGTGGACTGCATACACTTTGCAGCTTCAATCTGACAAAAAATATCAGAAAAAAGGAAATTAATACATTAAATTTCTATATCAATATTATTTTTATAATCTTAAACAGGAAACAAAACTTTTGGAACGTAAGAACTTAGCGAGCCAGACATGATATAAGATAAGGAAAGATATATAATAATTAAGATTTCTCATCTTATATTTACATCGCATGTCGCTTACTCATTCGCGGTCGTTTGTATTATTAAGAACAAAAATTGAGGCGTTGCAAATAGGCTATACTTTATTTGCTTGTTAAAGTGGAAGGCTTTGTTGCTTTTATTTTTAAGTTCCTGATAGAAGGGAATTGTTTCATCAAAAGTGATAAATTAATTGGAGGAAAAAGTTGTGATCAATTGAACGGTCCACGGAGTGATCTTGTGGTTTTGGCTAGTTACTTAAGAAGGCATTTTTCACATTAAAACTTTAGAGGAAATTTAACAATAATATTTTAAACCAATAAGGAAATATACTAAACTTAAAAAATGTACTAACGCTAAATATCTATAACATGTGTGAATTCTTCCACACTAGCGTCAGCGTCGTGAGCTGTGAATAAAATGGCTACATCCATGTCCATCCTGGACTCAATCCATTAATTACGCAATTTAGTCCACCTGATGATAAGTGGTTGAAACCGTCCATGGACGTCTGTAAAAAACTCAAATAGAGTAGGGGAACTATCGGAAGTAGATCACAGATGCGTTGCTAAGTTGGTCTACTAAGATGATCACATCATATACAAATGAGCCGGCAACCACAAAAATGTTGTAAAAATGTTTTCTGTACCAGTATTTATAATCCTATAGTACCTATAGCCGGAACATTGAATATTATTAGTGTATTCGCCAACTGGGCCGTCGCCAGCTTGCAATTTAATAACGAATTAATACCGTTATTTAGAATCAATATGTGTATCTACCGTATAATTTGCTATATCTTGTTAATTGATATTATATATAAATTAATTTAGGTCGAATTAGGTGGAATTAAAACTTTAAAACAAATTTACTTTATGCTGTACTTGTAACTTACAATAAATTACTTGTTAGTTCGTTTAATCGTTGACGAATAATAAACTTCTCATTAGTGAAACACCATTGTTTGACAAATTACTCAAGGATTCAGTGTTCAGAAAAGAATTCTTAGAAGGCGACTATTATAGTATTTCGATATATCGACGCTTGTTATTCGTAGTTTTATTTCATTATGTGTGGGATTTATGTATGTGAATTACTTATTGAAGGTATATTTCCTGCTTATCTGAATTTATGTACAACTCTTGTTGCTAAGTCCTAGAAATTCGTATCATTTGGATTTACCACGTGTATGTTGTGTGTAGTTTACACGCGGTACAAGTGAAACCTTCGGACGTAATATCGATGGAATAAGAAAACTGTAGAATGTGGAATCTCAATCTGAAGTCAAGTCAAGTTGCAATCTCAATTCTTTTGTATCTAATGCCTATGATTTTTTGTCACTTAGAGTCATTTCATCGACTTTCACATAACGACGTTGCTAAAGAACTTTGCACTTCAAAATAGACATTAATTTAAACGGTTTTCAACTCCTCTCTGTTACAAATTATATTCTAAGAAAACATTTAGTTATATATACCAATGCAATATCTTTGCCAACCAAATTTTCTATTCCAAAGAATTTATCCATGACAAGAATTGTATCCGCTCCTTGGAATTTGTAGGTAGTCTATATTTCCCGTTCCAATAGGAAAGTATCTGAAGTCCATCAGCATATCATGCAATGTAAATGCACGAGGCGACTGCTTCGCGTCGAGACTGAGGTCTGTTGCACAAACAACGGATGCACTCGACATAAGCCTCTGGGAACAGGATCCTTTAAATCAAAGCTTTTTGTCTAGTTTTTGTAGGAAAATAGTCATGAAGTTTTGTTGATTTTGTTACTGATACCGATTCATCTTTTGAGGTCTACCTTTTAATTTATCGTCAGTTAGGCCTATGTGTATTGCATTGACCAATACATTCTGTTGAGTTTTTAGGGTTCCGTACCCAAAGAGAAAACATGGGAACCTATTACTTCGCTATCCGTTTGTCCGTCTATCCGTCTGTTCGTCTGTCCGTCTATCTGTTACCAGGCTGTGTTTCATGAAACGTGACAGACAGACTGTTACCACTACAAGTACAAATTAAAACAGAACCTTTCGTGTTCGAGTCCGACTCGCATTTGGCCGATTTTTAAAATACTGTCTGTCTTATATTTTGACTGGGCACAAGTCTCCTCTGAAAATGTAAAAAGTTTAAGCCATAATCTATGCCCTCGAGTGTAACTTGGTAAACTTTAAAAAGCTTCAAGGTTTTTAAAACGACCCAAGAACGTTTTAATTAATTTGAAACACGCATTCGAATTGAAAAGATAAGTATGTTTGGAACCCGAGCCTAAATTCCAGAGTAGAGATTCATACAAACGGATATCAATATGAATAGAAGAGTATGATATTGAAATTCCAGGCGTGTAAAACATTCAGCCTTTATCCGACATTCAATAAAGATATTCATGACTTAGAAACTTGAAAGTTTACACGGATTAATTCTCAGCGAACATGTCGGGTACGACGAGCCTGCCCCGGACCCTTCCAGGGCCCTTCATTCAATCTCATTATAATGTCTTAGTCCTAGCGTTAGTCGCCTTTGTTCTATTTCGGGTCAGGATCGATTTGGGGACGGATGTACATATGTTTGGACCTTTCTAGACAATTTTAATTATTTTAGGTCGGAAAGGGTTAAAATTATTTGACTATAAAATAGATTAATATCTGTTATAGGTTTGCGAGGTTCGCTTTAATTGGGTGTTGTTATCCTAAGACCGTTTATTAATATTCTTTTATTTTTTCCCGTTTCCCTATTTTTTTCTAATCGCGTTTTTATTTCAATACTTTACGTAAATTCTAACCATCTACATTATCAAGGGACCTTTATTTGTTAGTATAAACAATCCTAAATATTTTTATAATATTATTACTCTTCTATGATTTCGCCTCCATATTTGTCAAGTACAATAGTTTATGCGACTGCCTACCAATTCGCTCTTGGCAAGCGCAGTGGACTGTGGCTTTAGCCTTTTTACTCTCATATGAGCATAGGCAATAGTCCACCGGGTTCTCCAACCCAATTAGTGGGACAGTAATATGCTAGTAGGTAAGTGACGGCGATATAAAGTGACATGGTCTCTGCATTTCAGGTTTTTCTATTAAATAATTAAATAAGTTTGCGATTATAAAATAAGTTGTGGCGAGCTCCCGCAACTCATCAAGAGATGGCGCTACTGTATTCTGAAACACGCTATCGGAGTTTTCTGAACATCCCGCATATACAGGGTGTAAATGACAGCGTACCGAATGTTAAAAATATGGATTCCTGACACGATTCTGGTGCTTATGGCGTTGGAAGTTTTCATCGCTTTTTTCTCGGTTTTTCCAATTTTTATGCATTTTTTTACAGATTTTTGTAGTATTTCAATACTACTGCACAATGCAACATGAATATTAAAAAACACTCATATTATTGATTTTTACGAAAACCAGCAATAGGTTAAAATAATGTAATGAATTCGCTATCAGCTGTTCGACGTTCGGTCAATGACCTCGCGCGTTGTTCACAATACATTGCGCGCTCAAAAATGACCAACTCGGGAACCAATAATTTCCGAGGAAAATTGATGAGTTATTTTTTGTTTATTTAGTGTCACAAATCTACCATTTAAGTTTTCGGTACGCTGTCATTTACACCCTGTATATCAACGCACAGTCGAAACTACAGTACCTAGAACCTTGAAATATGGTACAAGGGTTCGATTTATAATGTAAGTGAGCGATAAGAAGGGATTTTTAGAAATTCAACCCCTAATACAGTTCAACAGCTTGTTCTTTTATATTAGACTGTAGCAGATAATGTCCATGCAGTTCATCTCATGGTAAGTCTGCCATCTGTACATCTTCATATACAACAGACACTTCATTGACAAATATGACCGTGACAAATTGAATCATTTGACAAAATAGACCATAAGCTAGTGTGGTCATTATCACACGGCGATACTAGGAATTTTTATACCTATGCCGCTGACAAAAATGTTTGCGACAAATTAAGCCACTTGACAAATATTACGAAATCGTTTAAATTCCCAATTTTTTTATCATAATCTTTGACTTTGTTACTAACGATTTCATTCATATCTTCTCATGGCAGTGCTATTGCCGAGTCTAGACATTTTGACAATTTTTAAAAATATTTGGAATTTACTTTTCCATTATTGAACATAGGCATAGTTTTTTTTAACATTTTAAATTAGTAGTTTTTTCATTTAAAAATTTCATATTTTCAATAGTTACAATTGGAAAAATTTGTGTGTTGTGTGTGTTGCAATTTAAAAAATTCGATATAATTAAAACTAAACAAATTTCACTATTATTGTGTAGTTCAAAAAATACAGTGATGCTATAGCGAAATAAAATTCCAATTTAATTACGGAAAAAATATTTTTCAACATTGGCAACACTTCAATAATACCAAGATATACAATCGAATTTGTGGATTACTTATTCGGAAACATATTATTGCATACAGTACATATACAATCTTAACATAACTTAACATTATGAAAAATCTTACATTTTAAATTTACAGTGACATAAGTGCCAATAGACCGGTTACATCGCTGGAAGGAGCAACTCACAGAATCTTTCAGTTCCCAAGCCGTAGCCATTGAATTATCGTATTATCGTATTTTGGATCAAAATTATCGTACCCAAAATTATCGCTCGAAAGACCAACCGAGGTCTTTGAATTCTCAACCTATACCCATACAACTATCGTACGACACTCGTAAAATTATCGTACCCATCATTATCGCTCGAAGGACCAACCAGATAATGAGTTCTCAACCTAGCCATTTAACTATCGTATCAAATTCGTAAAATGATTGTATTTAAGATCAAACTTATCGTACCCAAAATTATCGCTCGAAGGACCAACCGGAGTCTTTCAGTTCCCAACCTATAGCCTAACTATCGTACAACATTAGTAAAAATATCCCATTTGAATCAAAATTATCGTATGCTAAATTATAGCTCGAAAGACCAACCAGAGTCTTTGAGTTCTCAATCTGTAGCCATACAATTGTCGTACGACACTCGTAAATAATCCCTGTTTTTACTTTTATCAAATTAAAGGACGTCCGCTATGAAATGTACCAATATTAGACAAGCAAAAAAAAAACATCTCAAAATATTACACGACGAAACACGACAGCTCTGTATTACTTTTGTCATAAGAATATTGCAGAAAACCAGCATGCAGCTCACTTGATGGTAAGCCACTGCTGTATGGACATCTGTAAGCAACTTCATATAGAACAGCGGTTCTATGTGAAGTCGATCACAGATGCGTTGCTACTCCCGAGGACTGAGATGGTCGCCTCATATATAAATTTCATATTAGGTCACTTTATTCTCAAAGTATTACAATACTCGCACTTAGGTCACTGTTCTTCAAAGATGCAACAACACAAATCCAGTTGTGGTACGTTTCATCCACTATTTCATCTTGTTAGTGTCATTTTCGAGACAAGAGTACCCATGGATGACTAAAACGCTTCGTGACGGTGTGAAATTCGATTGATTTAACAGCGACACTAATACAATAATTGACAAATATGACCGTGGCAAATTGAGCTGCTTGACAAATTAGAACATTAGCTAGTCTGGTCATTATCGAACAGCGTAGTAGTAGCGTAGTAGAACAGCTAGTCTGGTTATTTTTGAAAACTGATACAAAGAGTACAATCGTTCATACTAAAGGTATTTACAAAGATGACCATGACAAATGAATTCGTTTGACAAAATAGGCCATAGGGTAAGGGTGCCTTTCCACTGAATGTGCTAAGCTAAACTAAGGATATGTATCGCTTGGATAGATGCAACTGGTATAGCATTTTCATAGCATATTTCAGTCGCTTAGCTTCGTTTCGACCTAGCGCATGTCAGGTGGAAAAGCTCCCTTATAGTCAATTTAACATTGAAAAACAAAAACGTCGTCTGACAATAATAACCGTGACAAAGCTTAGCCCCATTGGTTGAAAACTTAATTTGTCCCACTAAAAAAAGTTACAAACTGACGCAATTTGTTATCCAACTTTGACAAAATAGATCACAAACTGACAATTCGTCACATCACTATGACAAATTCAGCCACGAACCGACATTCGTCACTGACAAAATTTGCCACAGCAAGTCATCGCGTCACCCCGTCATACCACGTCACTCTCATCACTCAACATCAACATTATATACACTTACTTAGTAGAATTCTTCCTTTGTACCGGCTTCTCTTTCACTCTGTCCTTCTTGACGGGGATGGGTCTCTCGGCTTTCACTTGGGTGATGGTCTTCTCTGTGATCGGTGGGGATGATGGCTTTTTGGGCTTGTTGGCTTTGGCGGCTGCCGCGTAGTTGATAGGCTTCGGGCCAGATGAGGGCTCCTCTGGCGGTGGCGTGGCTTGCTGTACAAGAAATGTTAGGATTAAACTAGTTAAATCGTTAAAAACATTATAAAAGAAAAAACTCGACTGCCTAAAACGTATTTTTTGTTGATAACGATGTATATTTATTTGACGTATCAAGATAAAAATATTTATTAGAAAAATTTATTTCATTTCAATAAATAATACATGCGGATAGATAAACTCAATTTTATTAGAGCACTTGAAAAAGTCTGTAGACACCATTTTTTCACTAATATTTACGAATAGTAAGTACAATATTAATCAAGATATTAAATTTAAATCATTACTGAATATCATTTATCAGCACATACATAAATCGCACTTATATGAAACTAAAACACGCGCGTGAACGTAGACACTAGAAACATGTGGATAAATACTATGAATATGAAAACAGTGAACAGAGGCGACGACGGTGCCAACTTGCGCGACTAATAGAGGTTCTATTTCTATTTTGTTGGTAGCTTTTGTTTCGAGACTGCAACCGCTGCAACTTC
>DWNE01009089.1:0-11120 GCA_018249875.1 Cecropterus toxeus | reverse complement strand
CCACATTGTACCGGAGGAGCTGGCGGCCCCCCGCCGGAAGGTGGCGCCGCTTGGGGGGCCCCCCGGTGCGTCTCCCGTTTTGCCCGTCTGCACCACGCCGGGGGGGGGGGGGGGGGCGCCCCGCCCCGCCCCCGCCCCGCCCACGCCGCTCCTCGCCCGCTACATACACCCCAGCCGCACCGAAACCCCGTATTCACCATCTTAGATACGGACCATCCCCCCTTTTTATACGATGAAACACCAATAAAGTAATTTGTACAACTTTCTCTCAGTGACTGTACATAATATATTAAGATTAAAGAAAGTACTGTGAAACGCACGTTGTACGTGTCTTTTTAAATTATTATAACTTATTTATTAAGTTCGTTTATAATGAGAAAAATAAAAAACACAAAAAACCGTAAATTATTTTATAATAAACTGTTAAAACGTTCAGTTGTCTTATCTTCATCAATATATAGGTGATCTTGTCAGGATTTTTGGGAATGTTGATGAAAAAAGAATCTATAGGAAAATCAGAATTGTCCTATCGCCTTTATTAAAAAAAACCCAAGGCTTAAATTTCTTTACATAACGATAATAAATTTTAATTAATATATTGAAGTACCTAGATGAATATCATTAAATACTGTAGAATGAACCCTTTCCTATCCTTACAATCACAATTAAATCATAAGGAGCTTGATCAAATTTGATAAATATCTTAAACACTTAAAACTGTTATTAATTATATCGAATTCTTCGTATTATATAATCTTATACAAATTCGAAAATATATGAATATATATATATACATATAGAAACTGCTCTACATGTCGGCAAGGCACGGTGCTTTTGTCGTTTTTGATCGAAATCCTTGATTCTATTTCCAAAATGGAAATCAGAATTCTGAAAAAAACTGACTTTCGAGTTTATTTTCTTCTGTTATTAAAACAAGAATAGTTTATGTATCTGCCCATACATCTACAGGCAGCGCTCCTAGCGGCATGTTCCGGAACTAAAATTTTGCAGAATGTATTTCAAATAAGACGTTTCATCGACCTCCGTCTCGATCAAACATTTTGAATAAAGCATAAAAGTTGTATTCTAAATTTTGCATCATACAAATGACGTCGTTTACAAGACAGGTGATCGTCTTGTAATTCATTAAAACTTTCGTTCCGTCAGGTCAAAACTCAGACGTACATTTGGGTCCAAACCATGTCTCTAACGGTAATCTTCAAACCATAATACAAAAGTTCTTGTCACTGCTATTATTAGAGTATTTATTATAGAAATATTGTATAATACATGTCTGGCGGTGGCGCCACTGGAGTCAAACTACAATAGATTCTAACACCTTCGTTAATTATAGTCATCAGATTTAACTTCATTATTACAGTGACGCAAATCCACAATATTTACGACTACTAAAAACTTAGTCCAAAGAAAAACAAACTACTTGTTGTGACTTACAGAAACTCCAGCAATATCTTGGTACGCAGCAGTTTCTTTCGTTAAAACGAAAGATCTAGAAAATCTGCAACGGTGTCTAAAATCATGCTTAGCCTATATTTTTCTAGCCCAGTTGTGATTTAGGCTCGTCGTCAAAATGTGGTGAAGCTGTACAGGCCACTTGAGCCAACAGCAAGTACAATTCGAAAAAAAAAACTAATAGGCGAACTTTACGACGGTTTCGTTGAGTCATCTTAGTCCGTTGATGATAATTTTGTATTGGTGATATATTTTTGTTTCAATAGTCCTGCATACCTTAAAAGTATGCTTACATCATAATTTATATTATGTGATCATCGATAATTGCGAAGCAATTTAATCATCGATTTTGTAAAGGAATAAAAGACCGTCTATAGTTTATAACCTCTTTAATCCAGTAATAGAATAGAGTAATAGAAAGAGTAATAGTAATATATCTAGAATAGTTTTTATCAGAATAGAGTTATAGTTTTGGAAATGGAACGTCATACCATTAGTAGCGCCTTCTATTTGAAGTCCCATTTAAATTCAAATAGTGCCATTCGTGACATAGAACTGACTTCATATCCTTATAATTTATAGTTTAGGATTTCGCACACGTACATTTCGAATGATGTTTTTTAATAAGGTTGTATCCAATAATAAAGTATCTACATATATAGATAAAAAAAGATATCTTCTTACTTTAAAGTTTATGATTGAAAATATCCGAGCCTGACAAATTGTATCAAGCAATATCATGTAGTAGCATTCGTAGAGAGCTATAAGTTTGCAATGATAATTTAGTATGTACTTAAGTAGGCACCATAATGAGTCTACAGCAGAACGAAACTATAATAAAGTGAAATATAATTTATTTGTTAATACGGTTTATTATATCGGTACCTACTCTACTATGATTTTATTTACATAGTGTCATTATTGCACTTTGATGTGTTTTATCTGGCCGAAAGTGTTTAAGCAAACTGTCTCTAGTATTTACGCGACTTATTCTACACATTCCTCATGTTAAGTATTACAGTTATTTGTCAATTATATAGGAGTAGCAAGCTGTTCACCTGATGAAAAGCGGCCATGTCATTCACGGACACCTGTAATCATATCCAGATAAGATTAGTCTCCTATGAAGTCGGCTACAAATCTGTTGCCACTCCTAATGTAGATATATTTCTCCTACAAAGTAGTGCCTAACAGTGCTGTTATTACGCACAAATATGAGCAGTGTTTGAAATGAAATATCTATATTTTGCATAGGCCTACGGGGGCATTTACAAGTTGACAGTTACAATATTTTTTTCTTACACTACCACAGGATCCAAAAACGACCACAACTGAGAAGATCCGGCAACAAACTCAGCGGGTTTGTCTTTTTTGTTTGTATATCTTTTTTTGACCTCTGAATCGAACCACTATGGTTTGATGAACCATCAACTCATTACAGTCAGCTAATATTTAGTGATAGGATAAACAAACCCCTTTTAGACTGTGGAGTTCTAGTTATAAGACGGCTCTCACGATTGATCAACCTGGTCAATCAAAGCTTGATAAATAAATTAGGATAAACATTGATTTATTAGTAACTACTGGTTTATTTATACCTATTCACACATCTTTAGAATATTAAGATATCTTGGAAACTCTTTTAATAAATACTTACAAAGTTTTATGATATTGACCTTTAATAGTGTAGTTTATTTACCAAAGACTAAAATGGATAGCAAAAAAAAGGAATACATATTGACAAGTTTATATCTGTTTATGTTTTTATCAGCTATGAAATAAAATCATTGTCTACTTCTCTATGTATTCATAATTAAGATATTATTTTCAATCAATCATTATAATTAATGTTGATAAGGTCATAACAGATAATTTGTGAAATCAGTTCTGGATTGAGTGGAGTTAATTAGAAGATTAGAGATTTAGTTTTTATTCTTAATACGAATGAAGTAGTAAATGAGCCATTAACATGTGTAAACAACTTCACATAGAACAAAGGTTCGCCTCTTATTTAAGTGAGCCGGCAACCACACCCTTCTACCGAAGAACTGCTTCACACTAGAAAACGGTGTGGCGGTGGTTCCTCCCCGGTCGAATTACATTGGTTCTGCCACCTGGAATAGACGATTTGAGTATTTGTGTCTTCCATCCATGATATATATACCACTATATAAAATATACACAAGGTAGGTTGAAGGTATAGAAAGGGTTTATTTATTCCATTCTACTTTAAGAGATTGTTTTTTTTCCGGTCTCATATGAAATAAATAGTTCTGAAAATACAGCTTTACGGGTGCCTGTACGACTTTTTACAGAATATAATTTTTTGTCATACAATCTATGGATGCCTACATTGACTGTCAAATTGGTTCTCGCATCTATGCCAGAGAAAATGGCGCGGAAAGTGTTTTCCCGGCATCAATAACTCTCGCTCGGTCGCATTCGGGTGCGTTCGGGACACATTGTGTGAAGCTGTATTATAGGGTGACCAGAATTTAAAAAAGTGTAATAAACGGGGAAAACTTGTAAGAAGAAAACAATAGTTTTATGGATATCGTTGATCTTATAAAAAGAAATTTATTTATCTCATGTATAAAAATTGTGTAACGTAGTTTTTTTTAAGATTGAAGTAGTTAACGAACATGCAGTCCACCTGATGGTAAGTGGTAACTGCCGCCCATGGACATCTGTAAGCAACTTTATAGGACAACTTTATAGGACAGTTGTTCTATTTGGAGTCAATGACAGATGCGTTCCTACGGACAGAGATGGTCACCTTATATAAAAGTGAGCCGGGAACACATCCTTCCAACCTAACACAAAAAGCATCACGTTAGAACTACGTGTGGCGTTGGTGCCTCCCCGGTCGAACTACATTGGTTCTACCAAATGTACCTAGTGATGAACTTAAAAACTAAAAGAAGAAGCTTTCAATTTATAAGTCATAATTGTAGTTTTTACTTTCGTAAAATATGGATTGCAAGAAAATAAAATTCCAGTAATTGTAGCGCTCCATCCGTATCGACACATATGAATTAATAATTGATATTTAATGATAAAGTGATACAATATTAATACTAATGCAGTCACGTAATAAACATTTTTGCAAAACAACAACACGATATATTAAAACATGTAGCGAAAACTAAAATACGGGGAAAATTTCCTCCGCTATCGCTAGCAACACTGCGCTACAACTCTCGTCCGAAGCTATCTACGCTACGGAGAGCGTCGCTTTGTAGCACAGTGTTTAAAGTTTAAATCTCTACTGCGGGCGTGTGTCTTGTACGCGCCACTCCTTCCCGTGTTTACGTTGTGTGTGATTACAGTGATAACGTTCGAACCGTGAGTGGCGGCCGTGTTATATTGTGAAGTAAGTATTGTTAATTATAGCTATTAATTTAAAAAATTTCGTTCAGACAAAAAAAAAAAAAAGTAAGCGCAAAAATACCCGAAATGTACGAAGTGCGCAATAGTGCCCCATTGCTTTTGAATTTTGTCAACGAAAAGGGAGCGTTTTACACCTCTACGCGACAACAAGATTGCATCGCCGTGTTCTAGAAACTATTGTCACACAGAACATCGGTACACGCCTTTACAATCCACTTCGCAAAAAGGGGGAAGAAGCTGTTTCATTGTGCTATGTGTAGTTTCTTATATACAAAACGTGAGACTGGGCAGAGTCACACGGCTATTTTGTTTCTATTATCGTATAAATTATGATTTAATGTTAGTTGTTCGTAAATTCTATGCATTTGCGGTTCCTTTTGTGTTAATATTAATGAGATTTACATTGTTTTCCAGGTGATACGTGTGCTGCTCCGAAATGGCGGAGGTAAAGGATGCATCTGCTGTCGCCGCTAAAGACACGGATAAACATAACACAGGTAAATAAATACAATAACATTCGGCATTACATTTATATCTTTAACCTTGAGATGTAATCAGTCGTCTTTTGTTAGTAGTGAGATATAATAATGGCAATATTTTTAGACCATTAAACGTGTACATTAATATCAATAATACAGTGGTACATGTATTTTCATCAACTGGCCTTTAATAAAATCTGATAAGAAGACACTTTTTTTGAACTTCAGCACAAGCACTGCTTGTTGATACATCTATGTTTACAGATGTCTTCCCGGCCATTCTGTAATGATTTGTGACCTAGGTCGCTTACATTTTTTAATAACTTTTCCACATCATTATGTTCTGCTATGCCGTATACGTTGGAATAAGGCGCCGGGCCATTCTTGGTTCATATGCCTAGTGGTAGAACCAGTTCTATATGAGAAGTACCACCGCCACACCTATTTCTAACGAGAAGCAGTTTTTGCGTTTTGGCGGAAGGCGTGTGGTTGCCGGTTCTATATATGAGCCGACCGTCTCAGTCCTGGAGTAGCAACGCACCTGTGAACGAATTCAGATAAAATGTCTGTTCTATACCTATGAATATAAAATCCATACCTCTACTGATGGCTCAAAGTTTGCTCTAGATGGTAGTATCTGAGACTATCTTACTGTGAGCTAATAACTCGCCATGGAGGCTTAATTTAGCATGTCGTATTCAAACTTTAATACATGTAAAATGGGTAACAATTGGTATTCGCCCTGTTTTGTATTTATCAACTTATCATAGCGTGACAGGGTAACAAAGTACAGCAGTTACAGTAATGAAGCAGAATTAATTAATGATAAAAACCGGAGTTGGATGACACAATTCGACGCAGTGTTTATATAAAATGTAAAATTTCTGAACATTCCTGCTTTCAGAAGGACATTTTGGGAAAGCTGGTATATTTCTTTCTTGGATATTACGCTTCATATATCTTTAATTTAGAGTACATGCTTTGCGAAAGGTTTACTATGATTGCTATGAATTCGTTTTTTTAACGTTAAAAAGTTTTTGTAGGTCAATTATTCCCGTTACGAGTACCCTAATTAGTTATTAATACATCCATATTTAACATCGTAAAGGACCTGTAAATTTGATTTTCATTCCTTATTCATATTTCGCAACTATGCAAACATTCAAAGAAAAGCATCTTGAATAATATAGTAATGAATTATTTTTAAAATCCTTATTTCATCATTGACTATGAAGAAGCAATTGTAAATATGGCATTTCTTCGAGTTATAAAAACAAATAATGACATGAAATGTAAATAAATAAGTTTTACTATATAGTTTTTTATATAAAAGTTGATTGAAATTGAGTTTCGAAGGTCATTATTGTTTCTATAAGGATATATACGAGGAATTTAAATAGACGATGATTTAAAAAATGACTATCCATGCTGCTCAACCTTAACTATCTTTTGTATATTATTTAATACATAGCCTCAAAATCGTGGAAGGAGACATTGATATAAAATCTATAATATATGATCTTATTTAAAAAATAATATTATTATAGATATGGTTACGAAATAAAATACAATAAATAAATAATAATAAAAACATTAATCATTACGTAAGTTATCTTATTACTATACAATACATATGACAAATAACACACCTCAACTGCGTAAAGCTAAAACGGAAATGAATGTGGAGTGCGTATGACATGTCACGTATGAGATGAATAAGATATGAGGAGTACGATCCTGCAATAGGGTAGAACAAAGGGGAAATACGGACTTTGTAATAACGAGTACATGAATAGTTTGTAGCCGATAATTCTGTATTTTCCGAAGTAGAGTATTTGTGAAGGGAAGTAAGATTTTAATCAAATAAATGATGAGAATATTTGTTACATTATTATATAATATATTGTGATAAAGACATGTTATGGAATTATGAATAAAATGCTATGCCCTTATTCGCAAAACAAGTACAAACACATTGTTAAACATTCCCATTTTCTATGTGTAATCTGTTAAACTTTAAAGCATGATTTTAAGTTTTTTTTATTTATATAAATATTGCAGTTGCTTTAATCACAAAAGTTATTTTGTAAGACCTCGTTGTAATAAAGTTGATTTGTATATAATAATGAAAGGTACAATGTTTTCAACATCATCATCAACTCCCGTATGGTCTAGTGGCTAGGATACCTGGCTTTCACCCAGGAGGCTCGGGTTCGATTCCCGGTACGGGAATATTTTTGTGTTTTGTGTTTAATTTTATAAATATTAAAAAATAAATATTGTATTTTTATACAAAATATTTTTCATGATTAATGACCATTTATTTGATGTTTTCGTTTGTACGAGATTGTTGGTACATAATTTTTACCAGTCATTCGAAAGTAACAAAAAAGCGTAGGTGTAGGTTACTTGTGTTAACCAGCTTAAGTCAATTTAGCTTTATGAAGATTTACGTACCTTCAAATGCAATTTTTTAATTAACGCATTTAATTAGTAGCGCCACTTTACTTTTTTTATTTAGATGTTTTGTTACTAAAGATAAGCATGCAGCACCTGATAAGAAGAGACTAATGCTGCCGTGTCTTGGTTGTACCAAAAATGGTTTATCACTTGATTTTGATTTTGATAAATAAGAATTTTGCAAATCGATCCACAAATGGCGGAGAAATCAGTGAACATACATAAAAAAAAAACATACAGTCAAACATGGAACCACTTCTTTTTCGAAGTCGGTTAAAAATATAGTTTGAAGTATACTTACAGTGCGCACTCTGTTCTCAACATTGAGTCGTGGTTTATTACTGTTAATAAAATTGTCCTACATATTGATTATGAGGAGAGAATGATTTGTCTTATCGACTTCGTACGTTGTCCTTGTCAGAAGTTAACTGGTTTAGGAAGCGTATTACTCCTGTCCATAATCATTTGAGTCTATAAAGCAAACATTTTGGATCAGAAAATTGGTTCGTTTTGAAAGAATGCGAATTAAATTTTGGGTGCCGGTTGACTTATACGAGGCGCTTATCTTAGTCCTCAGCGGTATGTACTCATTTTTGATCTGTTTTTGGTAGAAAGTTCTACGTAAAACCGTTTTACATGATGTTGATTACTGATGTTTATGGACGGCAGTAACCACATACCAACAAGTTGATTTTATGCTTCTTTGCTACTTCAAAATAGAAAAATCTAATTCTATATATCCCTAGCCTTATGTTATTAAGTCTTGACATGATTTACCGCATCTTTTCCATAATTCTACGTTATAATGCACTTGCAACAACATAAAAAAATCTTCATTTATTTAACAATGGAAAATGTTTTTTCATATAATTTTTGAAGATTAGCTATCGTTCTTATCTTAAATGCTTTTATATTGTGGTCAATTATGATTTATATACCTGAACGGATTTTTAGGATCAGTCCAATGTGATTTTATATAAAATAGACGTAACAATTGAACATGAGCTCCATCACTGCAGTAGCCACTGCTGTCCATTAAAATCTATAATCAAGGTCAGATAATATTAGAGGCTTCCCTAGGTTGCCCACAGAGAAACTGCTACCGCATAGGAATAAATGAGAACGTTGTCAATAAGCAAATATGTCTTCATTATTCATACACACCCTTTAAACCAGAGCACATACGGTTATTAGACAAAATTGAGAGTCACTCAAAGTCAGCCTCAAAAGCGTTAGTGATATCAAGCCTTCATTTCATTATTGTTTATAATTGATAATGTTAACTGATTGAGAAAGGTCTTTAAATCAAATTTACTAAACATTCGACATTGATTAAACAATTTCTGGACGCATCGAAATAATCTCGCACTACCGAAACCACAAATAGATCACTTGTAGGTGGCTTTTCTAAGAATAACCACTATCTATATATATTTAGAAGATGTGATTTCACGAAAGAACTTTTTTTTCTCTGAAAACAGTCTGTTGATTTAATATTAGGAGCACGCAATTTGTTCGACGAGTTTTCTTCCAAAATGAGGATCAAATTAATAAACCAATCAAATAAATAAGAGAATAAGTATTTAATATGTATGTAATGTTGTTCTGTTGTTACTAAATTTGTTGATAGAAATAAACGTTATAAGCAAGATTGTAAATAAAGATTAAGTGATATCTAATAATATATGTTACTGATAGTACAAATCATCGATATTTTAAGCTACACCTTGGTCGTTTGACAGTGCAATGAGTTTATCTTTATCCCAAGCCGCTGCTCTGACCCGCTGAGCTACTTCGGCCTGGCAATTTATTCTAGTGTCTTCAAAATCTCGATTTTGTCATTGGTCACCACTACTCATAGAAAACAAGTCATCACCGTTCCAATGGTCATGTGGAGTCTCAAATTATTTGGCATATGTAGGTGC
The DNA here is from genome assembly GCA_018249875.1 of Cecropterus toxeus. Lineage (NCBI taxonomy): Eukaryota > Metazoa > Arthropoda > Insecta > Lepidoptera > Hesperiidae > Cecropterus > Cecropterus toxeus. The sequence goes on along the minus strand of DWNE01009089.1, from coordinate 1,393 downwards.
ATTTGTAAATTACATATAAATGAATAAATACAATTATAAATAATGAAATATTTGTGTGAGATATTGGCAAAAAGGAATTTAAAAAACTGCATATCGTGGGTACCTGTAACAAATTGAAATGTATTTGTGTAAAATTATAGGTCATATTATATACTGCTTGAATGGGTACAATCGAATAAAATCGAAACTGTGAATAAAGTAGATGTAGAGATTTTGACTTTAGTGAATAGTCCGGAAATTCAATAAGCTTTATTGGGGAAAACAAATTGATTGAAGATTCAAAGAAAGTTGACGTTGATAGTTAAAGGGTGAGTCGGGAAGAAGGTTCCGGTGACGACACTTGTAGAGTTCTAAGAACCCGCGCACCGGCGTACCAGACACAAAGCGCACGAACTTCTAGACTTCATGTTGCCTTGATAATTACTGAATTGTAATTAGACAAAATTTATTGCACAGCTTATAGGACAATGTTTCTGGTAGCTTATGACTTCAACTCTATTTTTTTTACATTTTACCAACAAAGTATATATATATATATATATTTAATGTGAAACACCAACATGAAACATTATTGTTTTTTCTCACTACATTATTGACTTATTTTATAAATATTTACTTACATTTAAAAGTAAAAAAATAACATTTTCAGATTTAACTAGTTTCAATCGCCAAAGTGTTGTTGTGGATTAATATACGTAATATACTTTGTGGGTACAAATAAAAACGCTATTATATAAAAATCCAAACTTGTATAAAATTAGAATAGAAATGAATGGAACAGTAACTCATTTGCGATAAAAACATAACAGTGATTGTCGGAAAAAACCGTAGTACTTTAACGAAGGCCTATATCCAACAGTGATCCCTAAAAGACTGATGGATGAATGTATGAAAAAAAAACAACGCGTAACAAAAAAAATCATATCAGGAAAATAAAAATGTAATTTTATATGTAAGCCAAATCGCTCCATACACTTTTCGAGTTTTAGGACGACAAACATCTGCAAATTGATTTTATACATAAAGAATAATTAATTATAACAGAGAATAGATAAATTAATTTAATATAAAACATAAACTAAGGAATCTCCTCCTTTTTCGAAGTTGGTTGAAAAATCAAATAACGTAGGCCTAACAACGTTAATGATACAGCAAAAACTTATTGATTCAGGTAACTTGCCAGTTTTGTTTGGCCTAATGTTTTCTTAACTATCGTGGAATGATTTGCTTTTTTATTCAGTACAATAAATCACATCAATATACTATAAAACAGATTAACATAATATGTGAAAAAAAGTTTTCCAATAAATTTAAAATTCATTACGGGGTATTGCGTATAATTGGTTAATAATAAGAGGTATGTTAGGAAGTCTTATACGCATTGTTGCATTTG
>DWNE01009088.1:0-11122 GCA_018249875.1 Cecropterus toxeus | reverse complement strand
AAAATGCAGTCCACCTGATGGAAAGTAATCACCGCCGCCCTGCATCTGTAGCTTCATGTAGAAGAAGGATTCTATATGAAGTATAATACAGAAGAAGAGAAGAAGATCAATTAATTCAATCACAGATGCGTTGCAACTCCTGACGACTAAGATAGTCTTCTCATTTTTGAGATAGCCAAGATCCACATGCGACAGCAACTTCATATAGAACAGGTGTTCTGCCTGAAGTAGATCACAGATGCGTTGCTACTCCCGCGGATTAAGATGGTGGCCTCATATATAAGTAAGCCGGCAACCACACCCTTTCACCGAAACGCACGAACTGCTTCACGCTAGAAATAGGTGTGGCGGTGGTACTTCCTTCGGTCGAACTACATTGTTTCTACCACCTGGAAAACTAACTCTACTAACAAAGCAAAAATAGCCGCGAGTATTCATCCATCTGCATCAAGAGAATTGCTTTTAACGATTAACTGTAACGACTTGACGTAGACGTGACGTGGGCACGTCTTTGACGCCAGATTTATATAACACTAATATTATTGCAGAGAACCTGCCGTAAAGTAATCCTCTAATCAGCTTAAACGTAACTGTAGGTACGTGGTCTGTCGAACGCGTACTCAAATATATTGTTTTTACCCCGACAGTCAATAGTATATTTAAACGAAGACAATAATTATCGTGGACTAAATTTGCGTCGATATATGCTTTGCGAATTTCGGGATTAATTTTTTTACTTGGACACTATAACATGGCACCCAAAAGTGTTGAAAAATCAACACTTTTGGATGTTAAAGTTAAAGGAAACTGCATTAATTTATTGTAGAAAGAATAATCGAATAAGTATAATTCGACTGGAGATGTGCAACCACCTATTTCTAGCTTGAAGCGTTTCTTGCGTTTTGTCGGAAGGTTGTGGTTGCCAATACTACTTACTTACTTGTATAGTAGTACTAGCGACGAATCCGTGAACGACTTCAAGTGGAAACCTTGTTCTATATGTAATTTCTTACAAATGCATGGGCGGTAGTAACCATTTACCAGGTGATAGAGAATGTAGATCGACCGGGGAAGCACCACCGCTACACCTATTTCTAACGTGAAGAAGTTCTTGCGTTTCGGTGGAAGGGTGTGGTTGCCGGCTCACTTTTATATGAGGCGACCATTTTAGTCCTCAGGAGTAGCAACGCATCAATGATCGACCATAGATAGAAGCCCTGTTCTATATGAAGTTGCTTACAGAGGTCCATGGGTGGCAGTAACCACTTACCATCAGGTGACCTGCAAGCTCGTTTGCTACGACAATCTTATAAAATAAAATAAAAAATAATAGATGCCTCGCTATTCCAGAGAACTAAGATGGTCGCTCGTATTTATGTGAACCAGGATTCATACAGTTCCAAAAAAAAGAACTACTTCACATTAGAAGGAAAAAGATTGTCGCCTCTGATTTAAGTGATCGGCATTAACTTCTAACAAAATGCATAGAATGTAAAGAAGTAGGTGTAAAGGTACCTCACTCGAACCGTAATAGTTCTATCACCGCTTTAAAAAAGGTTACAGTAGACCCAGATATGAAAAAATACTTCATTAATCGCACAATAAAACCAATCCAGAGCTTTCTTTCTCCATTTAACTATGATTTACTATCTTGTCAACCATATTTCCGTGAAATCAAAACACGAAAAAAGGAACAGGTTTCCGCAATTTATCGGAAACGAGCGATCGAAGGGTTTATAATGGTTTTCACTTGTAGTTGCTACGAATAGACGGTGATTTATGGAAAATTCTCGCGGGAAATGTAAGAAAAATTATTGAGACCGTATTTATTTGAGAGAGGAAAAAATAAACTACATTTCATAGGAATTGACAACTAAAATAAAGAAAAATATCGTCCGAAATAAACACCTGGGACCGGTGACTTCCTTTTTTGTTCGTTAAGTAGATATTCAATTTATATAGTTTATGACCGAATAGAATAGAATAGTGAATATATCAATATTTCTCCTTTTAAGCCGTGTGCACATTACAGTATGTAAAAGGAAAACGTAGGAAAAAAATATAAAACTTAGAAGTCTACCCCATATGCAAGAAATCCGTAAGTTTAGGCCTATGTTGCCAATAAACATTTTGTTAGGTGTGAAATACCAAAAAATGAACACACAGAACAAAAATGAATTTGATTGTTATCACCCCTGAAAGTTATCAATATCAATTTAATAAATGTTCGGTTGAATCCGAAACTTCGCTGTTCGGTAAGCAGAGTCAATAACCTGGGAGTTACCTAGTAACAAGCCAGAGGCTGAACCGTTGGTCATGAGACTCGTTTCCGACTCTTTGATTCAGTACTTTGAACACCTTCACGATATCCATTGGAAGATTGCGCCATGAGTGTAAAGGTTTAAGGCGTCCGCTCTGGAGTCCCTTCTTAGTGATGACGAGAAAAGAATATCCCTTAAACGGGTGACTGTATTTCTGAGTCTTTATTCTGAACCCACCCCCCGTAGCGTAAAGTGTAAAAATATTAAGGTACAAACTTACCTTCTTTCTTACAGCTAACTAAGCGCCCCTTAGCAAATCTACGCCTACCTGCGACCATGAGTGGCGCTATTACCAACACTTTATAGCTATTTAAAAGTGGTAAAGCATTTACCTTCACATATTCAATTTGGCTAATGCACACGTGTATGGACGTTTACGTGACTGCTGTCAGTTTTATGACACGTGCAGGCTACATGCGATTAGCCACGCACATATATCCTACAAGGACTACAAACAATTGAGAAATACTGCAAAATTTGGATTTGCACACATTCATGTATACATTTAAATAGGTGAAATATATATGTATACATATACATACATATATATATATTCTTTTTAAGAATGAAGTAACAAACGAGCATGCAGCCCATATGATGGTAAGTGGTTACTGCCACCCATGGACACCTGTGAGCAACTTCATATGGGACAGAGATTCTATCTGAATTCGATCACCGATGCGTTACTACTCCCGAGGATTAAGATGATCGCCTCATATATAAGTGAGCTGACAACCTGCTAAGGATCTAGTCAATCCAAAACACAATAGCGCCTACATTTCTGTCATTTAAAAAATATCAAACAAACACTGCCGCCTGTGCAAATCTGTAGGTAGTCATATCTATGTATACTAATATTTTAAAGCAGTAGAGTTTGTTTAGTTGAACGCGCTTATCTCAGGAACTACAGGTTCCTGAGATAAGCGCGTTCAACTAAATACATTTATTATGGAAGGCTATATAACATATATGTTTGTTTCTTATTTTTTATGTAGTAGAGGGTGAAACTGCGTGGCTCAGTATAGTATATAAAATATGCGTTGATACTCTTCCTTTTTCTCTCCTTTTCCTTAGAGAACCTTTCAACACTATGTAGTCCCAAATTTTAAGCTATAAGTAATATTCAACTATAATTTCATTTGGGACAGTTCTAGTTAGTTTGAAGTTAAATTAGATTTGTAACATTACAAATTAAACATAAGTTATTATCAGTAGATAAGTAGGGCATCGCTAATGATGTCATACGACATTAACCGTACAATATATATTTTTTTATTAGTAACTCTCACATAAAATATTGAGTCGAAATTATTTTTTTATAAAAATAATGTTCATTGCAACGATTATGTTCGATAAAAACCATACTTAAATTGAAACAAGTTAAATAAAATTTTAAATTTAAATAACGGTAACTTGAAATTAAAACCAGCTGTATTTATTACCCAAGTTTATTTATTTTATACCACACAAACTTAAAAATTATTATTGAAAGTGGAAAACGATATAGCCGACAACGGTCTGTTCCAAAGAAATTCATTAATAATCAGAAGAAAGACATTATCCTAACATACATACAAACAGAACCCATTTACATAGACGATAACGCTTCCATCGTATTTTCATTTCGGTAAAAATATTCCAACAATTTAATCTCCACACGTTGAAGTTCTGACAATTTGAAAAAGTACACGAAAAGAAGAACCATAAAACTTGGCAACTTTTTAATTAACCGAATACTTGGCCGCCAACAAATGAAGTGGAATCCTTCATTAAACTTATTCTGTAGAAACAAATTCTTGCCAACTTTACGGTGTAATAAAAATGTAACACTGAAATATGTTTATTTCTTGACAGAAGTTACATAAAAATACAAATAAGACTCCGGATTGGCTTTGTTGAAAACTTTACGACTTTAGACGGAGATCAAGTTAAGAATTTAAGCTTTTTATTTTCAACGATTGTGCAAATGGCTTATTTTCCTTAATATATTTTGAAGTGCACTACATTATATTATGCATAACCGTTTTACTGTAAAGTACTTCGGCAAATAATATAGAACATGATAAGATACATCCCAGAATCCAGACGTAAAATGCTCCCGCGCAATCTGATAATGAAATTTTGCAACCAACCTGGCAACTATAACTGTTTGACATGATATTTTTGTTTACTCGCCAAGCTTTACCTATATCTAATGTTCCAATAGTATCATCATATAACTTTTGACAAATTCCTGCTTCAAATAATCTTTTTATAATCTTATTAAAATTTCCCACGAGCAAACTTTCTTTTCTGATAAGCATTTCATGGTAAACGACAAGAACGGGTTCTGTAGCCTTTAATATTCTAGCTTCATCGTGTTCTGCTGTTGTTTTCTGAATAGGAGCATAAAGACCATCTAATATTGCTGTAATTCCCTTATATTTTATTGTTTTAATAATACAGTCGTTAAAATCGCTGCAGTCATAGGAAGTGTTTACAAATTGTAAGTATTTTTCGTCGTTTAAAAAGTATTTTGCTGTATTTTTCATGTACAGTGGTTTTCCTGATCTTGATATATCTTCAGTGTCTTTGTACACATAGGGTGGCCGTTGAATAGTCAAAAAAGAGTACAGCTGTACGCTTACATAAGCTGTTAAATGTAGACACAGTATCAAATAAAATAAATTTAGAATTTTCTTCTTCAGTGTTTGTGCATTTTGAAGAGAGGCAGCGCCAAAAAGAGCCCCCCAGCTATAAAGTAGGGTATTTGAAAATGGTGTTACTTGTTTATCATATTGAGAGAATATTCTCCAAACCACGGAATAAAGAAAGAAGAATATGAAAAAAATGTAAAGCCCGTTGATTTTATTTATAAACGTCTGCCATGATCTATTCTCTCTTTCGACGGTAAATATCCAAATAACTGCTTGTCGTGAATAGACTCCTGAGTATGACACTATATCTCCAAATACCCGATAAAGTCCGCCAGCACACACATCCAACGTTCCATTAAGGATGTAAGACAGAAAAGATATTTCTGCCCTTACATTTTCTGGATCAGTTTTAATATTATAGAAATTCACTGAAGCGTTAAAATAATTAGCCACTATCTGTAAAATTAGGACATCAGAACCATCTCCAACTTCTATGGGATAGAGATTCGGCAAAGACCGGTTACGTGTTAAACCACCATAGGGATAAAGAGTACCTATGCCTACGTTTAATGGGCATTTCATCAAGTCTTTTGGTTTCTTGTTCGGAAACACATTAACATTTCTCTTATCAAGGGTGCCGTTAATGCAATTACTTAGATGAACCAATTTTATATTATCCATTTGGCAGGTTGTTCCATCAACAAATGGCATAAATGTAGCGAATTCATAAGTGCCTTCTTTTAAATCTTTAAACATAAATGTAACATCAAAAGTTGCAACAATCTTTGCTATTTCTTGAACGCCGTCCTTGCAATTTAACATTACTTCATCAGAAAGTATTATTATGTATTTAAAATTTTTGTCTAAATTCATATGAGACACATTCATCAACGATTCGCAATTTACGTTGTATAATATCATAACCAAGTTTAGATTATCACTTAAATTGTTTTCTTTGGTATAATCATCGTTTGTCATTATTACAATTGGCATCATATTTTTAACAATAACATCCATAACCGTGCTATATAACTCTTTGTTTTCTATGTTATTTTCATGTAATGCAAGTGTAAGTTTATTAAACTTATTATAAGCAAAAATGTTCACTATGCACTGAGAAACATCATTAATATCACTGTTATTGAGAATATGTAGGGAAATATTTGTAGCTCTTATAGAGTGCACGCAAAATAAAATAATAAAACATTTTATTTGTAACATCTTAACGTGGACGCAAGTCTAGTGACTGAATTTAACTTATATTCGGATTTATATTCCATAGAGCCATAGTGTATAGTCACACTAGAAATACCTAATTTTAAATCAGGCGTTAAATCCAGCAGTTACTTAAGCGTCCATCGGCTTATTATAAAGTCTAGGCAACAAGACGCTTTCAGCTTATTGGATCGGATTGAAAATACGACGAAACTACATGCGTCTCAGATTTAATTGTTAAACTCATGTATGATATAATGTGGAATTTGTGTGTCGGCTTCAAATAAGTTCTTAATTAAGTTCATTTGTATTGATTTATAAAAATATATGTATTTTGAAATATTAAACGAGTTTTTCTCTATTTCTATTTTATAATTAGATATATACATATTTATTACATTACAGCACCTAATAAAATGTCTTTTGAAACAAAATTATTATTACTATTAGTTTTCCCTTTGTTTTTGTGTAAATATTTCTTTAACAACTTGTACAGAATAATAGTTGACAAGATAAGGTGAAATTTCATAATCTTCCCCAAAGATTTCTTAGGTGAAATTTAAAGCCCCATTCAGTCGCCATTGAATTAAATGCATTAAGTTATTTACTGAAATTTGTGCTATAAGAAAGCTTTTTGCACTAATAGCCCCAACCTAGGAATTTACTTCTGAATCCTACATCGTGGGCGCCGGAAGCACACACAAAGGCGAAGACCCAGAAATGTAAATTCATATTACATGTCTGCCGGGCCGAGTATCAAACCCGGAAACCCGATGTTTTAGACCAGTATGATGACCGTATGACCGATGACCAATGAATGGAACTTCTAATAGATCTTTAACTCAAACTCACTCTGTAACAGCTATCACAATAATAATATCTTTCACGAATTTTACTTTAACAGCTAAAGGCTTTTACGCGAACAAGTTAAGGCTTTCCGATAAAGTTAAATTACAGTTGGATTTATATTTTACTGTTCATGATACTAATCACAGCATTGTAGTCTTATATGCAACTGAGCGAAGATGATATGCGTTATGAACAAAACTCATTGCGGTGCTAACTCATAAAATTTTGACCTCATACAATTTATTTATGTAAACTATTAACATCGTTAAAAACATTAAAACAAAAAAAGCGACTGCTTAAAACAAAATTTTTACTCAGATGTATGTAATTTAACTTAAATGAGTTTTTGACAAAATTTAGATTTAGATTGGTCTCTTTACTAGCTTTCATTTGGTACCCATATTATCGTAATAGTAAAAAAAATCGTCCCTCCCTCGACTCTATTTCGCCATTTATATATTTTATATAGCCTATGTCTTTATGCAAACTGAGACGATTCTAATGACATATACGTTACAATCCGTCAAGCCGGTTGAGCTATTACGCGTCCCAAAGAAATGCATAGACATACAAATAAACATACTCGTACATACTTAGTCTATAAAAACATTTCCCTTCTGACGCAATCGGATAAAATTAACTGACACTTTCAGACAATTAAATTCGTTAGCCTTTAATAAATCTACTCTTTTTTCTCACCTCGTAGATGATTATGGGTGCCTTCCAAGTTATTTTCTCTGGCGCCATCTACTCTCACCGATAAGACCAGTGACTATATCAGAACCCTTTTTAATCTTTCAGAATGTTATCTTTTCACTCGAACTTGATAAGTAAAGTAAATGAAATAGGGAAAAAGGAAAAACTTATTTTTTACAAAACATTTAATATAACATTTACAGGTGTGGAATATATTCGCTACTTATTTACATTTGTAGTACATTCTTCCATCCAGAATCCAATAACAAATAGGTAAATATATATATAAAAAGTATGTTTGTATGTATCAAATTGACAAGCAGTCCCTTTAATGCAAGGTTACTCCTATCAACTTTCGTAACTAACTCCGGCAGAGTTATGTCTGAAATCGATAGATGCTTGCCAGATTATTGATCTGTTCCCGCTATTACTACCTATATAAGTTTTATGAATAGTACTAATAAGAAATATCTTTTTCATTAGTAGATTTTTTTTAAATAATGGTTTTTAAATTCATAGCCTCACACTAGAATAGCTGTGTCTTGGTAGATAAATCCAGATGAATAAGCAAACCCAGAAGACCCTGAAATATCTGGGATCGAATCCGGGATCTAGTAAATGTCGGACCGGTAAATGATTACACTCTACCGCGCGGATCGACTACTTTATAATGGTGGTATAACATTAACATTATTATGATATTACTAGAATCAATTGTTACTTGTTATAACTGAAACTTTAAAAAATCAATCCGTCATAAACATTTAATTACTAACAAATTGTGTGTTAATTACTTTTTAAGGTACAAAAATTCTCATTTGTACCTTACAAGGTACAACAGAGAATTAAATTTCTCGTAAGTAAATCCGATAGTATAATGGGAACAAATCATTTAATTTTTGTAATTCTGCCTTCTACGCCCTTTGAACAAGAAGAGCGATAACAGTTTCATAAGGCAGACATATTATAGATGTCGCTGCACCGCCGTCGAACTAAAAACCAAGTTTTATAAAACTAACATAACATATGTAAATATAAAAAGAATACACATAACATAATACTTTATAAAAAGCCGTGGTATTGACTAGAATAACATAAGGGTATTACGTAGGACTAATAAACTATTAATAACAAATATAAATGTTGGAAATCTGCTGTTTTATTATCTGTTAACCCTAAAGTATTTGTAAAAAAATACAGCATTCCATAGCTTCGTAGCATTTTGCCATTTTTGCAGAAAATATGTGGTATCACTATAATTATTGTAATAAGTTAAATTAAATGTAAAATAAAGGCAACAAATAAATAGGATCTTATTCCAATTAGAATATTATGTATTTCATGTAGGTAGGTGGATTTATAGACATAGTTTTTGGGTAGTTCCATATCATTTGGTAACTTGTTGACGTACAAAAAGTTCTATAAAACTCATTAAGAGATGACGCCAGTAGTATTCTGAACCACGTTATCAAAGCATTTTAACATTCTGCATATACACAAGGTTTGAGTAAGGGCTCTTGGAGCACAAATCCGCAGAAATGATCACCTGTCGGGAGATCTCCCTTTGCCAAAAATAAAAAATGGGAACTTGCATAATTATATATATCAGTTGATATTTTCAATAAAATATTATTTAACTGAACACTCCGATGTGTGACTTTAATTTTCTTTGAAATAACTTAAGCATTAATTAACTGTCCCTTTCTAAGACTGTTGACAATATTTTTAAACCCCATAAAGAGTAATGTTCGAATGACATCTAGTAATGATTATGATTATAAATTCAGAGCAGTACATTACATGATTCCGTTGAACGTGGAACTTCCCTTAAATAAATAAATAGGACTTATATCTGAGACTTACTAAAGGCAATAAGGTACAATAGAGAATATTAATCTTCTTTTCCAGCCCAAATGCTGTCACCGTTGACATCGGTAGTGGCACTAACGTACTTCTGAATAGCTGGCAGTTTGTACAGGTACACCGAGAGGATGGAGCCGGCTGTGGCACCTATCCAGTAGACCAGGGCGTGCTCCATCATTGTATGGCCCTCGCAACCGGCCTTTAGGGAGGTAGCTAGCACTGGGTTGAAGTAACCACCTGAGTAGTCGAAGGCTGGAAGAAAAAAAAATGAGATTATCTGAATTTTGAAATATAAACTCACACAGTGACTTATAATATTTCTAATTTGAAATTCTCGTCTAAAATTAACTTTAAATTATTTAATTAAAATTAATATCAGTTGATTTTAGACTTCTTTTTGCAAAATTGAGAATACAATGCTTGACTGTTTACAAAAGAAAGTATATACAAACAAATAATAAAATAAATGTCTATAAAATAAAATACATTTTGGCACATAAAATATATTTTAATTTTGTGTTCACAAATTATTTTGAATATCTTAAATCCTTGCACATAAATTACAGTAACAAACATATGAGTACAGAAATGTTTTCCACTTTTAAAACTGGTAAAACTAGGACACCATAAAACGGTAGGCAATAATTTTCCACAACATGCGCGGAAAACCATTTTCCTTGTTTTGTGCGCACGAAACTACTATTTCCTCGTTAAAAGTGAAACGCTTAATTAAAATAGAGAGTCATAATGAAACAACGCCGGCTTTTTTTTCAACTTTTTAGCCCACTTTTAAAAGATTGAAGCCTGGCTTATTGTGGAAATTTCTAAGGGCATTACATTTTTGTTTATGAAAATAACATAAAGAAATTTTATGTTCTTTAACGCCGGTAACTCTTGAATTGTTAGAGTTAAAATAAACCCGTTGTAGTTAAAATATTTTTATTTTTATATAAATGCCTAGTTAACTTTTAGATTACTTTTTTGATTATACTTATGCTAATACAAATATTCGCATTGTGGTTACGTACCACGCTTCTACTGAACCGCAAAAACTAATTCATGCTAGAAATAGGTATGGCGGTGATACTTCTGTGGTCGTAGGAAGATTGGTATTCTGGTGTATTTCACTTTGATCACCCAGGTGATCTCTTTTAAAAATATATTATTTGGGTATCATTTAATTACCTATACAAAATACGTAAAATAGGTGCCTTAAAACGGTCGTTTTTGTTATACCTAGGTATATAATCATAAATGCGACCTTATCATCCATCCATGCCCATAATAATCCAAATGATCTCAGGTGATCAAAGGACACCAATGAGTCGCCTTTGATCACCTAGGTGATATCACCTGGGTGATTAAAGTGGAATATACCGGTATTCTGCAGATCCAGAGATATAGAAGAGAATCACTCAGCCTAAAGCCTTTATACGCTTTTGTAAACTACTAGCTGTGCCGCACGGTTTCACCCGCTACTACTAAAACAAAAACAAAGAAACAGCGTGATTTTGTATGGCTTATAGCCTTTAAAATTTTATA
>DWNE01009087.1:0-11122 GCA_018249875.1 Cecropterus toxeus | reverse complement strand
CAAAGCATTAAGTACTTGAAGTACTTCTTGCAATACCTGATCTAATTTGTTGTCAGTAATCGCAAAATCTTAGTGAAAAAATTGGAATAATAATATGATTATATATATTAAGGAACTATATATTAAGGAAAGGTTAGGAAAATAACTTAATAAATAATAAGAGAACCTACCTAAGTAACCAATTTTCTCTATAATTAATTTGTTGTGAAAATCTTTGAAAACAATCAGATTTAATTGAAAATTCTTTCCGATTACATAAAATATAGGTAACTAAGAAATCATATAAGTCAATATTATTTTTCTTTACAATCAAATCAAATAAAAAAAATTAAATCATTTGTTTCGATTCTGTTTATTTTAGAAATACTTGTTCACAAGCAACGTTAAAGTTTACCTAGTCTGTTATGATGAATGACGTGTCTCACAGTTGTCAATGAACACGTATGTAAAACGAGCAAGAAAATTAAATGAGGTGTGTCACCACCGGCGGAAGCAGGAGAAAATGAGGGCTATATAAGTATGTTTAGACCCTCACTCTCCCTTTCTAAATTTTAAGTTTGATTATCGGAGCATGACTATCAGATAAATTAATGTAAAAACTTACAAATATTTTTAATAATAATGGGTAAAGCTGAGTTCAGTTACAGAGTCTCTTTTAAAAAGGAATATTTTTGTTATCATGAGCAAAAATATGCTAATAGAATCATAATGAAAATTTTCTTTTCTTTTCAACGATAGAGATAAGGATTTTAATATTTATAAGTTATACGTGATTCGACGTAATGCTTGTTTAAATACTATTTTTTACGGCTCATTGTACAAATTATATCTACATTTTTTTACGAGATCGACGAATTGCGATCTTATCACGAGCAATATTCGCCCTGTTGAAAATTGCGCTCAAGACAGCGGACCTTTTAGCCGGCGATAGCTTCGACGCTAACTATTGTGTCACGCCAGTTAAGTTAGCCTTTAAACGCTTATCGCTACTCGTTTGCAGTAAGACAACCCGATAAATCTAGTTACAAGTATATCAGCCTTAGAACAGAAGGACGTTTCATATTAAGCAACAGGGATGAAAATTGCTGTTGGAAAACGAAAGACTAATTCGAATGTGCTTACACGATCAATCTTATTGCGTACCACTTCACCGTGTTACTAAACAAGCGGTATTTGTCTCACTACACTCCTTTGTTTATACTAACAGGATTTTAAATATTTGAGCGATTTAAATATTGCAAAAATACGGTAAAAAAGATGTGCCTATTTCTGTTTTTTAAAAGTAGAGCAGTATTTTTTCAGTTATATATATATTCCATACATTAGAAATGAAATAGGAAAATAGTCACGATAATTAATTATATTCTATTCCATTCCAGCGAAATCGGAATACAGAGAAAACTATACGGACAAAGTATCTACATTTTATATTTTGATAATATGAAAACAAAACACAAAAAAAAACAATATCTTAATTACACTTTCGGACTTATACAAGAAAATAGTAGTCCTTAATGGTATTTACTATTTACAATTCTCGTTAAACAACCTAAATTAAATGAGATTATTGGGCATAAATCAAATTGATAGACAATATACATTCCTGATGGCACTTTAATGTCGATATTGCTAATACTGAAGGCTCGTCAGTGGAAAGGCGGTTTGGATTGTGGAATTCGATTCTCATAATATTGAGTCGTAATCTAAGACTGAAGTGCTTGTAGCTTTCTTGCGTTGTCACCCACTCCACCTGAGTGGGAGAATGAGTCACTGCCGCCCATGGACATCTGTAAGCAAGTTCATATAGAACAGGAGTTTTATCTGTAGTCGATCACAGATGCGTTGCTACTCTCGAGGACTAAGATGATCGCATCATATATAGGTAATTGAGCCGGCAACCACACCTTTCCAGTGAAACGAAAGAACTGCTTTACGCGTTGGTAATTACCCGGTCGAACTACTTTGTTTTTTTTTGGCGGAGTTTGGTGGCGAGCTTATAGACGGTACAAAAGACCATGGCTGGAAGAGATGGTTTAGGTTACCGGTGCGGATTTAATAGACCTATTTCCTTCGCTAGAGGGAGTGACAAATGGGGACCTAGCTATTGCTGGAACACCGGCAGTCTCAGTTCGGAGTTTATATATATGCACAATGGTGAAAAAACTTCAATAGCGTGCTCCAGAATCGTGTGCCGCCATCTCTTAAGAAAAACAAGAACTGATGTAATTACAGCCACCATATTGCAATGTGCCATGTAACTATTGAGAGCTTTTACTTGCAGTCAGTTCCTGGATGATTGCTAGGGAAGGGAAATAGCTGTAAATTTCTATTTCTAAAATATAAAGTGTCACTTTTTGCGTCGGAAAACTTCAGAAAGACTTGTTGCTAAACTTGTATTACTGTTAATTCTGTCTCGAACGGTCCACACAGCACGTTCAATGTCAGTCATGCAAGGGTTAACTGCGCAACTGCGCCAGATAAGGTTATATTGTTGTCTGCTGTTTGCTTGCCACTAACTAATCCACTAATATATAATATAAAATAGCCTGTTTGTAGTCTGTTCTTTTTTTGTCGAAGTAACATTTTTTATAAGAATGAAGTAGCAAACGAGCATGCAGTCCGCCTGATGGACTGATCAGTGGATATCACTAAGGGTTCTACCCTGGGGCGTAGCTACTGCCGTGTCTGCCGTATCAGTTATACGGGGTCCCCGGGGGCCCTAACGTGCGTAAGCAAAAATTAATAAATACCTACACTTCTCAAATTTTGTCACAGATAATTATGATGAATGAATATTTCATTTACTTTTATGCAAACATTTTTTTGTGAGAAATCATTACTCTTCCTAAGGGCTCCCACACAAATATTTATACGGTGCTCCACCAAGGCACGTTACGCCATTGTATATGTATATATCACCTTCTATGAAGAGGCTAATACATGAACTGAGATGCTTAAACTACAAAGACGTAAAAAGGAAATTACTTTTAATTTGCGCCAAGTTTGATAATAATTTAATCCAATTATTGCAATGTAAAGTGCAGTGGAGCGCGGACCACGCGACTCACGTATGTCGAACACTAATTACCTTACGTACGTATAATTATATCGAGGATTTCTATAGGTAGTCAAAGCATTTATTAATTATTGGCTAAGCCCCGCGGTTTCATCCTACTTGAAAAAAAATTGACAGACTTACACATAATCGTAATTTTGCACCTTTAACAATAAAAAAACAGCATTGTTTTGATGATAGCAACTTACATTGGCGGTAGCGACGTTGGCTGCGTACGTGTGGAGCGTCCGCGGATTCATGGGTTTTACAAATTTACGCGGATCCCAAATTATTTTTTCAAAATAGAATAGACAAGTTCCGCCTCATAGGAGCTAGCTACCAATGAAAGTCCCTCAAAATCGGTCTAAGGTTCTCGGGTCTCGGAGACTAGACAAAACTAACAGACAGACAAAAAAATAGTAATGTTATAATAGTATATACTTTTATTTGCATTTACTAAAAATGTTATTCTGATGTTACAAACAGACACTTCAATTTTATTTATTCGTATGGAGTATAGATATTTAAAGGTACTCAAGGCATTTATTATCTAAAGATATTTTTATTAGGTGCCGTAGATGGAGGCTAACTATTTTATCTTTATCACATTAGCATCACTAAGTAGACGTCAATTTATATCTAAAGCGCTCAAGGCATTTCAATTAAAGTTACGAGTGTCATACGTTATTCTGTCAATTTGAAAGCTTGTACGAAGCAAAGGCTAGTATAGTAGCCTTTATGCGACATATTCACCACAGAAATAATATTTCATTAGTAATTTAGTAATTTTCATTCCTAATTTAGTTTTAAGATTTTCGACATAACTTCTCCTAGTTGATTTAATGCCGATAAATTTGAATTAATAAAATGATGGGAAGGATTCAGGGTAATGATGATTTAATGTAGGTACTCTTTATTATATATTTAAGTGGAATCATATTGTATGATATGATAATATTTGTCCCACTTAGGACATGGCTCTTTACTCTCTACTTTTAATTTTAAGAAATTCAATATTATAATAAGATTTTTTAATAAACAGAAAATATTAATTGTGCCAAGTACACGTATAGAATAATACATTTTTAAACTCAAGATTTCAATCCAAGCCTGAGTATTAAAATCCGTGTCATACATACCAAATTATTTGCAATATAAATGTAGATACTGACTAGAAACATTTATCACAGAAATCAATAACTAGATAATATTATTTTTCTTGATAGTTTTTTTGTTTAACATCTTCATGTACTTTGATTTAAGCGCCCACTAAAAGATTTGGTATAACAAGTGATGAGTTTTGAATCACTTAATGTTTCTATGTATTCGTTACTATATAAATCATTGTCACATTGGACATTGACATATAGGTATATACGTGAGGAATAGATGACCTCTTTCCCTTGGGAAGACGGTTAAACAATACCATACATTCAAATACCCAGAAACTCTCTAACTGGATGAAAAAATAACTTACATGTAACAATATGTCAAAAAATATATAAAAAGCTGCATGCAATTACTGCACGAGAATGAGGTCCCAGAATGCTGGCAACGTTATTCGTTGGCCGAGGAATGAAGGAACTGGTTTTTTCATCATTCTTTGACTCTATTAAACTTTGAGTTTAATTCTACATACATATATTACAATTTCATTTTATATTATAATATTTAATTCTAGTGTAAACAATTCCTGCGTTTCGTTAGAAGGTTGTTAGTGCTCGGGATTGGCAACGCATCTGTGATTAGTTTCAGATAGAACCCCTGTTCTGTATGAAGTTGCTTGCAGGTGTCCACGGACGACAGTCACGACTTACCATAAGATGGACAGCATGCTCGTTTGCCACTTCAATCTTATAAAAAAATCCTGTTACTCTCACTTCCTTTAGTCAGTGCCCATCTTAACAGTAATTAGTTTGCTGTATTGGATGTAATCGGTGGCTAGAGTAGCGTTTACAGGTTATCTGTGCCAGTATCTCTCAGTCGTGTGGTGTGAATGAATGCTGTTAATTTTAGGGTGACGAAAGGTTATGTAAAGCTGTTTCAATTATGTTATTTTGTAAATTACTGAGCACGTGTTAAATGGCGATGTAGTTCAGCTATGTACTAGAGGAGGGTGTGGTTAGAGTCGCGATTTTGAGCGAGGCTTTCTATTAATCTTCAATAATTAACACCCGACTGTGTCAGAAGGAGGGTTTGTTTGTAAGTCCATTTCTTTGGCACGCGCTACAGCCCAAACGGCTTGACGGATTGTGACGTATGATATATCATTAGAATTGTCTCAGTTTGCACAGTGATATAGGCTATATAATTTTCAAAAATGCCTCCTGGATATAGAGCTACTGTAGGTATTATTTCTGTTACATGTTTCATCAAAACTCAGAAACCCTAAATGAATGGAATCCCGAGATATACGTTTATAATCCCCATTGTACATACGTCACCTCTAGAAATATATAACGTTAATAATTATTAAGTATTACACATTTCTAGCGTGAAGCAGTTCTTACGTTTCGGTGGGAGGGTGTGGTTTCCGGCTCACTTGTATTTGAGGCGCACCTATCCTAGTCCTACGAAGTAGAACGCACAAACGACTTCAGATAGAACACCTGTTCTGAATGAAGTTTCTTACAAATGTCCATGTCGGCAGTGACCACTTACCATCAGGGTGACTGCATGCTCGTTAGCTACTTCAGTCTGATAAAAAAGATACTTATTAATAGACACAAAAAACTATAAGAAGACTTTTACTATCATAAGTATCTGCTACGTTTATAATCCATGCGATATTTTAGGAATGGAAGACTTAATCTTTTATCACACAGTACGTTTCTAAAACTTCAAAAACAAAGAACAAATTTATGATAATTTTAACTCCCTTTTCGTCAATAACAGTTTCAGTTTTTTTACAGAACAAGTATATATCATGAGTTTTTTCAGAAAAAAAAAATCTTATTATATCAGAATGTAACGCATAATATTTTTAGCGTTCCGTACCCAAAGGGTGTAAACGGAACTCTATTACTAAGATTTCACTGGCCTTCCGTCTATCCGTCTGTCCGTCACCATGCCGTATCTCATGAACTTGAAATTTTTACAGATGATATATTTCTGTTGCCGCTATCAAATACTGAAAACAGAATAAAATAAATCAATAAAAGGGCTCCCCAAATAACAAAGGTTTTTTTTATAATTATGTTTTTCATGCGCAAGTCCAACTCACACTTGGCCGAATTTATTTTTAAAATTGTTCTAACTACCCAATAGATATGTTTCCTAGTTATAAAGAGGAAGATAAAAGTGTTTATGTGTGCAAAAAGTCGATCGTAAACCACCTATTAAAATAGCTCACCGGGACTAACGTGGCATTAATCGGCACACTTTACCGCGAAATTACCACTAAGCAGTAACTTATTAGTTTACGAGGCATGAAAATTACTACGGTTAGTAGTTCTTTGGCCCCTCAGTAATAAAACTGATATTTATATAAGCTTCCCTACTCTGGTTTTTTCGCTGTTGGGCGAATAGAAGTTTAGATAAAACTTGATAGATAATCTATACTAATATTATGAAGCAGTAGAATTTGTTTGGTTGAACGCGCTAATCTCAGGAACTACTGGTTGGGATTGAAACATTTTGTGTTAATAGTAAATTTATCGTGGAAGGTTTTAGGCTATATAACATCACGCTATGTATGTTTTTAATAGATTGTTCTCTAATAAACGCGGGTGAAACAGCGTGGCACAGCTTGCAACTTATAGTGAAAAATGAAAGTCTCCTGATTGTATGTAAAAAAGGGGGTGAAGGGTTGCCCGGACCCTCATATACCTTCAAAAGGAAGGACTTTTCTTGTGGCCTCTTGCCAGGCCCACAGCCAAAACACGAAGAAGCTGTGAAGGCTACCAGCAACTACACAATTTAAAAACAAAAGACAACCGGATATACGACGGTTTCTAAGGATCACTTAGCTCAGAGGAGAGCTCCTTTCCCAAATTAATATAGGAATTAGATTATCACTAAAAATTCGCTATTTCTAGCGTGAAGCAGTTCTTGCGTTTCAGTAGAAGGGTGTGGTTGCCGACTCTCTTAGTCCTCAGAAATAGCAACGTGACTGACGTCAGATAGGGACACTGTTCTATATGAAGTTGCTTACAGCTGCTCATGAATGCCAGTAGCCACTGACCATCAAGTGGGCTTAGGGATGTGATTTGCCTGGGCAAAAATCGATTTTTATATTAATCGATTTTGTATTTTAATTAAACAATTAATTTCTAAAAATCGAAGTTTTTACCAAAAATTTAATCGATTTATTTAAAATATTTTTTGGTTGTTTTTTAATCTAAAGTTAGCCCCCAAATACCTTTAGTTCATTTAGTTGACATTTTTTATGCAAAACACAATAATTAAGAAGTAAGAGTAATTCTTTTATAGAGTTGGTGTTAAAATATCGAAAGGACGTGAAACTACGAAGTAAATAATCTTTTTAGTAATTTGAAGCTACGGTAGAAGATCGAAAGTATAAATAAAAAAATCGATTAATTTAAAATCGATTATTTATGGTCAACAAATCGATTTATATAAATCGATCATTTTAAAAAAATAATCGATTTATGAAATAATCGATTATTTTCCACATCCCTAGGTGGAATAACGCGTTTGATACTCCAACCTTATAAAAAATGTATATACATCTGTGCATAAAATACATTTACATACCGCTGAAAATAATATCACTCTTTTTAAATCAACGTCTTTATATTTCTTATTAAATGTACAAAGATTAATCCAACGCCATGCTTTAACAATAAACTATTATTGTTTGTGTTATCTTTATGAAAATTAATTAACTTCCACTTTTTGTCACTTTAGTTTTAAGCGGAGCTCGGGCGTCTAGGTAATTATAATTAATCTACTGTTACCTGTTAACAAGATAATGATGCTTTTCAATTAACGTTTTACCTGTAACAAAAATTTAATTTAATTAACATTAAACCAGTAAAATTACGTAGTGTGATGTTTGATGAACTCTACTCGTAACAATTTTCGTTAATTAATGATGTTCGTTCTTCATGATATTTACTAAACGGCGTCAGAAGGAAGGTAATGTTTTTCAAGCGTATGTATGTATGTTTGTATGTATGTCCATTTCTTTGGCGCGCTATATCATTAGAATATCAGTTGCATACTGACATAGGCCATATAGTTTTTAAAATGGCGTCTGGTAATAGAGGAAAAAGGAGGAGGTGGAACAATTTTTTTTACTATTACGACAATATGGGTCTCAAATGAAAACTAGTAAATAGAGCTATCTAAAAATATATATGTTGTAATACTTTTACTTAACTATTTTGACAAAAACTCATATAAACGTTAAATTAAATACATGCCAAAATGAATTTCGTTTTAAGCAGTCGGGATTTTTTTATGTTTTTAACGATATTACTAGTTTAAAAAACTAACTTTATAACGTGTGTCCAATTTACATACGATAGAAGAAACTTAATAATAATAAATAAAAGAAATTTTGGTGCATAAAGGTATTAAAACTTATGTCAAAATCGATTAAATATCACTGTAGCCTATATTTAAACATCTTATTTCGTATATACCACACTTTACCTCGAAGTAAAATCGTTAACGTGATTCAGAAAGGTGTACAGCGCCATCTAGTCGCAGCACAAACAATAAAAAAATTCTTTTATCGAGTTTCGAATCACGATTCTAAAAAAAATAATTTCTAAATTTACCTCAAAGGATCTTGTCTAAAAGATCAGTTACATATGCTTTATACAACTTGACATACTCGTATAGGTTTGAATGCCTTTTGACACCTTATAACCTGGAACATTGTTGTTATGCGAGAGAGTTATGTAAATATTTGCCTTGCCTATACAGAAATTTAAACGCAATTTTAACTAAAGGTTTTTTATGTATGTACCTAACGATAAGACAGACGGGCCACCTGATGGAAAGTAGGCAACGTCGCCTATAGACATTTGCAACGCCAGAGGAGTAACTAATGCATCGCCGGCTTTGAAGGAGAGCTCTTTTAGCACCTTTCTTGAAGAGCCCCATGTTATAGCGTTCCGGGAACACTTCAGGAGGTTCTAACACCATTTAAAGTTCAGGAAAAACAATTGGCCATTAATTTGAAAACATTACATCAAGAACCAAAAGTGTAAACCTGGAATTGAAACCATAGATTACAGGCCAAAATATAACTATTAGACCACAATAGAACTCATATAATATATTTCCATATATTGTACAATACTTTTATTATTTCTTATTATTAAGGAATTTCCACTTATGAGTACATCGAATGTTAATGCAAATAAAATAGTTTAAAGGACTAAAAATAATATTAAAAAATAACAATTAATACTAAAATGAATCTTTACAGATTTTTTTTTTGTACAAAATTTCATTTAATGACTTTATTTTACAGTTCATATCTTCCGGTAACATTTGGAATTTCAATAAAATACATAAACTGTATCAAAATTTACCATAAATAAACGGGTGAAACTGCGGGTACAACCACTTATTACTGAATTGAAATACTATAATCTAAAAGCTACGACCCCCGACATTAAAATTATCCTCTAATCAACCTAAGTGAAACTATCTCGCTGATAAAAGCGACTATCTACATAGATTCGCACTAAAATAAATATTTGATTAGCACTATCAAACCACTATCCGAATGTAAATTCTGATTAAATGGGATAAAACCACTGCATTTTCTAAAACGACCCTTATCAAGGTGTGAAAAGGGTTCGTTCCAAAGGTCTGTTCCAAGTGTCTGAACATTGATGATAAACGAGAAGCGATGTGAAAAGGAAGGAATATGAAAGGACTAGCGATGAATGTTTGTTAGAAAAAAAACAGAACGCAGGAATAAGGCCCTCTTTTTAATAATAAATACCAGTTTCTATACTCATAGCGCCACACTATGATTTTCTCCTGTGTTATGGGTGCCATGGATGCATACAAAGACGAATATATTAATACCCAGACCCAGAACAGAAATGTAAATTCATCACTCAGATGTCTGTCTCGCCGGACCGAACCCGGAACCCATTGGTGGTCAGACCGGTATGATGACCGTTCCGCCATGTGAGATGTGATGTTTTATTATATGCAAGTTCTATCAAAATCGGTCCAGGACTTTCAAGTATAGTAACTATATGAGAGACAAACAAAACATTAGAAAAAACGGATTGTCAAAGAAATTTAAAATATGGAATTTTGTAAGTTGTAGGTGTAGCCTATATCTATCGAAAAACAGTGAGACAAATACATTAACACATTCCCATTTAAGGAAATTAAAACAAACTACCCCGTTTTTAGGGCGTTCCTACACGCAATCTTTTACAAATCGGTGTGGCTTTTGTTCTTAACGCATTAAGCGTTTTCTTTGGCTTGGTCGCCATAATCGCATTATGACGTGACGTAATCCGCAAAATAATACTTTCTGTAGCCATTTTTTAAATAAACGAGGGTCACCGAGCGGATTATTTATCATTTATGAAAAAGTCTTGATAATTTTGGGTTCTAAAGTAAACGAAAAAGGAATTGAAAAACATTTAGCGGTAAAGCCTGTTTGCTTCTCTGTTAGGTATTTTTGTAAATGAAACAGAAAGCAGTTTACTATATGAACTGCGTCCTAGCTTCCTGCCTTATCCCTCACGGACATCTGTAAGCAACAGCATATAGAACAAGGTTTCTATCTGTTGTCAATTAAAAATACATTGTTGCTTGGAAAGGTGGTAGAACAAGTATATTTGGATAGGAGAGGTACCACCACTACAACCTTTTCTAGTGTCGAGCAGTTCCTGCGTTTAGGTGGAAGGGTGTGGTTGCCGGCTCACTTTCATACGAGGCGACCATCTTAGTCCTCGGAGTAACATCTGTGATTGACTTCAAATAAAGCCCAGTTCTGTATACTACATTTTTTTATCTGCCTGAAGTAGCAAACGAGCATGCCGTCCACCTGATGGTAAGTGGTCACTGCCGCTCATGGACATCTGTAATCAACTTCATACAGAACATGGGTTCTATCTG
>DWNE01009086.1:0-11122 GCA_018249875.1 Cecropterus toxeus | reverse complement strand
CCGCTTATCATCAGGCGGACTGCATGCTCGTTTACTACTTCAATCTTATAAAAAAACAATTATAGAAAACGGGGTTTGAAGTTACTCACAGATGCATTGCTACTCCTGATGATAAAGATGGTCGGATAAAATGAAGGTGAGACTGTTTCTTTATACATTACTAATATTACTTCTTATATCCTTACAATGGATTGTAAGGATGTAGGAATTACTACTTTACTAATTACTAGACTTACTAGATTACTAGACTTTACTAATTACTTTACTAATTACTAGAAGTTACTCCTTCACTTTAATTCTACTGGTCGGATTTCGTTGAAATTTGGCACACACATACATAGTTTATGACCTGGATTAACACCTAGAATACCCACAAGCGTGGTAATCGTGACCAAGGAGGACCCCCAGAAATAAGCGCGTTCTTTAATTTTTTTACCAGCTTAAACTTACTCTTCTTGGTTTAAAGTAACAAATTTGGCAAGTATATCTAAAATGGGTCACTTCACAAAGTTTGCAAACAAATATAATCAAAGTTGAGCTTCTTTACGACCAAAGTTTGTACGAAGTGAGAGTTACGATAATAACGCCATGGTGAATTGGCACAACGCCATCGCTTGTCATTTTCACACTCTATTGTACTTCGCTAATGTAATGCGACATTTAAATACTAGCGAATAATCCATCGAGTAAATTGCCGGACAATGATGAGTGTCTAAATGACTCGCACAAATACAGAAGCATATTTCTTTGATGAGCTAGAATCTCTATACTTCGTGAATCGCGGACGAGCATCGTGGCTAGTACGACTTATACCCGAATAAGGTAGGTATTTTATTTGTAATCAAGTCGTTTCTTCTGTATTGGGTGAGTATCTTAAACGTTACAAAATGATAAAATTGCTACGTAGTACATAAATAAACTATATCAAAGAAATGTATCTGTTCCGACTTCCCGTGTCTCATGAAGAGATGTCGCCATACTTTACGTTTTACATCTATACAAACTTCACGTAGACTCTCAGAACGCAGGCAGGAGATCCCCCAACGTTAACCGTAAAACAAATGGAACACTTACACAGCAAATTCCATAGACATAGGTATTTATGACATACTCCGCAACGTATTTAATATCGTATTTATTGTGGTTCATACTTATACTCGTAACTTTTACTAGTCAAATCAACCCTTTTGGTAAACGTAAGCAGAGTTTATTTTAATAATAATGCTTAGAAGTAATTGCCACTAGGCGAGACACCACAGCAACTGGTATCATAAACGTTTCTTTATTGATTCCACATACACTTTAAGTTTATGCGAGGTTTGTATAAATCAACTAAGTACCAATAGACTGAATAAGGTGTCAAATACTATAGCCTACGATTTATATTATATGGGTACTATCGACCCGCGTGGTGGAGCGGTCACCATACCGGACTGACACTCAGTGGGTCCCGGGTTCGATCCCCGGCCAGGCAGAAATATGAAAGATCAGTTTAAATATCTGTTCTGGGTCTGGGTGTTGTGTATTCGTCTTTGTGTGTCCATGGTACCCACGACACAGGAGAAAATCCTACTGTGGGGCTATGAGTGTAGAAAGCGTGTTTTTTAATCGTAAATTATGACAAGGTTCTATAATAAATTTTGAAATTAGTACCACAATTGGTACGAATTTCAAACCATTATTTAGAACCTTAGACGCCTAATATCAAACCGCATAGCGGGAAGTGTGAATTCCCGCCCATAAACCTCTATTTAAGCAACCAACTTCAAGTAAGTGCTTCATGCTAGAAACTGTTGAATTTGTGGTACAATTCCGGTTCAATCATAATAGTTCTACAATGTTTAAAAAAGTTACCTATTTATTTCGTTACATCTATCTAGTAATTTCCACCTGTGGCAATTTGAAATCGCTTATATTTTAAAAGTTCCTTTCTATTCATCGTCCTTGTAAAGTTTCTACTTTTGTACATGTATAAATTAATCTATCTACAATTTAGTGTAGATCATATTAATCTGAATCCGTAAAAACACTTCAGCATTTATAACCATAATCAAACTGGAGGTTCGGCTCAAGTTATTGCTTCTTAATAAATGTGTACCCAGCGGGATGAGTCCTTCGCTCATTGAATTAATTAAGAGGGTCGCGTGCTGATGGAATAACCGTCCATGCAACCTCATCCAGTTAATGTAATAAAGTTATCTATTATCTCTTTAATTTCCCTTTAAGTCTGGCTATGTGTCTTATGCCATTTCTAAGATCAACGTAGCAAACGAAGATGCTGATCATCTGATAGTAAATATTTTAACGCCTGTAGACTGAATTGACCTTTTCATGGTACTCAATGCCTATGTAATTATGAAATAGTTTCTAAAGTTTATAAAAAAATGCCGTCATGTGACGCCTGGCAGTGAAACATCGTATTTTAGTGCAAGTTATATGCATTAAAGGCATAATGGCATCTAGAAACAGTACCACATTAAATCGAACAAACATCGCAGCAAGCTTACTTTTTTGCGATATTTAATAGTTCCGAAAATGTATAACAGATGGCGCGAAAATAAATAAATGCAACCATCGCTACGCCAATGATCAGGTTTATCTGTGTCTATAGATGTTTAATATCAATGAGAAAACATAACATATCTATAAGTTAAGGAAGACTTTTGTTTTATTTAGTAAGGTTGTGTTACGGTATACTGAGCGATACCGTTCGGCGAATTTTGGCAAGACGGGTAAGACCGGCAACGTGTCACGACTCGTGACGGTACTGAGACCATTTTTTCAAGCCACATGTACCTACTGGACACGTGGCGAGTTTCCCGAAGAAAATTTATTTTTGTACCGCGTCTCTGTATTAATTTTGTATATAATTTGTCCCCATACCGGTCTAACACGCAGTGGGTTCCGGGTTCGATCCTCGGCCAGATAGGCATCTTAATGATGAATTTGGATTTTTGTTCTGGGTATGGGTGTTGTGTTGTCTGCTTGTATCTCCATACTCGATACACACAAAGAAACTCAGATATTGATTTTGAAGTATTTTTTCTTACTCAACACGTAAGAAAAAATACTTTCTACCAATTACCACTTACCATAAGCCTAGTTATGGAATTTCGCTCCAATAATTAGGAGCTTAACTTAACGTAGGTTGTAAGCCTTATCTTCTCTTTTTCATGTTAATTGATGATATCTTTTATACGGATGTGGCATTTTTTAAAGAGAATCAATAACGCTTTTGTAAAAAACAAACGGTTTACTGACGATAGTTGAACGTTACAACGTCATAAGAAAATACTGATGAAATGCATTTTCAAAAGAAAATTTTAATTTTATTTGTTTGATATACATATATATATTGTATGGATGAAAAAATGTAAATGTATCATTGTATAGCTCAGCTGTCCACGCGGACGCATCGCTCACTCAAGTAGGAGAGAGACAGATGTCGAACGCTGCGGAACGCGAAGGCCGATTGTGCCTCTTTGTCGCTCGTTCCGCGCTCTCGCTTGCACTTCAAGCCTTAAATGGAACGCCTCATAGCGGTAACGCCGCATGAGTCATGTTTTTGGTGCGTGCAGCCGGCTCCATCGAATTATATGACGTTGTCACGTCAAAAAAACAGGTTTGAAAGCATGCTTTATCCTCTGAAAATAATAATAATAGTAATAGAATATTTTTTTATATACATTAACCCTAAATTTACTTCTTTGAATATAATAGGAACATTAAAGGGGCAAAAGCGAACAAAATATTTCATGAAGTTCACGACAAAATAACAGAATTGATTGTTAACAGCGCTTATTCAAGTATACGAGACCTGTTTATCAAGATAAACAAAAAACTTGTATTAAAATAATTTGGAAAGTTCGCCAATTGAGCAAACCTTCTGATTTATATTTTTGAAATGGCAAATAAAAAAAACAATGGCTGACCAATTAGTGGTGTAAAAAGTCATCTACACGACGTCTTTTTTACTCAGTAATATAGTAGCTGATTCTCTTTCCGATATTCTTAGTACCCTTTGCCCCGGAAAAGCCAGAAAGCCGGGAACTGGGGTATTTGCGTTCGCGTTTGGCATGTGTGTTCATGATGTCAGTTGATGTTAATGTTACGCCGCTTGTCCCTTAATTGCCTCCTATTTGAATCTGAAGGGAGGGGGCCGGTACTATTAAAATCCAGAACCATACGGTACACCATTATAAGGCAGATATTGGTATCGATCGTGTTTCCGAAATTGGCACAAGAAAGGGATCGTGAACCGTTGAAGTTTATTTTAATATCGATTCCGCCGGTGCCCAGTTAGCCACGTGCATTTCTGTGTGGGCGCCCGTAATATGTACAATGGATGGCGGAGGCAATCACTGGCTATAATAAAATTGGTTCAAATTTGACACGAAACGTAACTATATTATTTTTCACTTTTATCCGATATTAAAGGTTTGTTGGCATTTTATGAAAAACCATTTAACATTTTATGTAATCAAATAAAGTAGTCGTTTGATAATTGTAGGTAGTACTTATATCAAAAGTCTATATTTGTGATAAACCTGCCCATCCATCCATCCATCAGCCCTATAAAGTCCACTGCTGGACATAGGCCTCCTCAATCTGCGCCATTCCGACCGGTCCTGCGCACTCTGAATCCAACGGTAGCCCGTCTTCTTCAGGTCATCAGTCCACCTGGTCGGCCTGTACTCTATTCGCCCAGACGCTGATAAACCTAACATTTACAAATACTTTACCAACAAATATTAGAACTTACAGAGCACACAAGACGAAATACCCATGGAATTTCCTCTAGAAATCTCCTTTGTTTCCCCACTTAGCTCGCTTTGTTGTGTGGGAGACGTTATTTTAATTAAACCGTAGAAGACGATTAGTTGCGGATAATAGGAGCTCGTTATATAAGCGCATATGTGTACTTATGAAGAGAGTGTCTATTATTAAGCACAGACACAAGTAAAAAAGTTGTATCTGTTAAGTTCAGTGAAATTGTTTTGTGTTTCTTTCCTTTGATTATTAGGTTATGTATTTTTTTTTATAAATACGAAGTAGCAAACGAGCAAGCAGCCCACCTGATGGTAAGTGGTTACTGCCGCCCATGGACATATGTAAGCAACTTCATATAGAACAGGAATTCTATCTGAAGTCGACCACAGATGCGTTGCTACTCCCGAGGACTGAGATGGTCGCCTCAATAAAAGTGAGCCGGCAACTTTTTTTTGTTCTCGAGAGGAAAACCAGTGCGGGAGCGACGCCAGGTTATGTAGATTTTTACCGAATTAAAACCCCCCGGTGGCGTCCTCAGCGCTGCGAAGAAGACTCCGGGATCTCCAAAGGAACGAAACTGGAGTCCTCTAAGCATGTTGCTTCACTCAAATGAGCGGCTGGGCCCATCGTACCGTCTGGTATGCGACATACCGCTGTCCCTCCCTGGGTCAACTGGCTGGACGGCTCGAGATCCCACTCTTGCCGTCCGCAAACTCGGAAGCCCCTTTTTGTCGTCTCTGACGACAGGCAGATGACACCGTAGCCCTATTCTAATACCGGAACTACAGTTATAATATGAGCAGTAGTACATGGTGATCGCTTAAAAGAAGTACATTACAATTTGCAATGATTTATGGACCTTCGGTAAATCATTAAGGTAAACAAAAAAATGAATCTTCAAAATCGGTTCACCCAGTCGAAAGTTCTGAGGTAACAAATATATAAAAAATTCAGACATATTGAGAACCTCCTCCTTATTTTGAAGTCGGCAAAACACTATAAGCTTTTACCAGAGGAACACGATATATTATATTCGTTTCAAGAGTAATTCCCTTAGCGCTGCCAGCGCATTGACGTTAAAAATAGATATTATCTTTGACACCGGTGTGTACGAATTGACGACCAAAAACAAAAAAAGTTCGCCCCTTGAGTTTCAAAGTTAGAAGAAATTATCTCATTGATAGGTGAAGTCAAGACAACAATTTAGTTCTTCACTGTCAAACGCAGATAAATTATCTTGGAACCCCCTTTATGAATTAATTTTTAGTCACGCCAACGTAGACTCCCCTAGAGTCTACCTCTTTCGACTGGACCTCTGAGCTAAGGTCTTATAAGATCGGACACATACATACATTGTTTTTAACGCTCAACGCTGACGCTTGCTCAGCGAGGGAATGATGTTTAAAGCGAACGTTTTGTGGCCTCGGGCTACTATAAAGTCAAGTGATAAACTTGTAAATTAAATCTATGGCAAGTACCTACCCATAAACAAAGCCGTAGTTGTTAAAATGATAAACTTATACACAACATTGTTTAACACGCATCCGCTCCGTAGAACTATTCTAATAAACTGAGCCATACTTTAATCTACGGGTATAAAAGTAGTTCACATAGTTAAGTGTATTATTACTTAGTATGATGAATTTAAGTAGGATACGGATACCGTTAGAGAATTTTGTGGGAAATTAAAGATGTGTTTTAATGACTGGACTTCTTATTATGTACGTATAGTATTATATATTATGTATGTAGGTATACATAT
Source organism: Cecropterus toxeus (assembly GCA_018249875.1). NCBI lineage: Eukaryota > Metazoa > Arthropoda > Insecta > Lepidoptera > Hesperiidae > Cecropterus > Cecropterus toxeus. The sequence continues at coordinate 4,590 of DWNE01009086.1, read as the reverse complement.
GTTCGTGGCAATGGGCCGGCCACATCGCTCGAACGAAAGATAACAGATGGGAAAGAAAAGTCCTGGAGTGGCGACCACGTTTAGGCAAAAGGGGCATAAGTTGCCCCCCAACTAGGTGGACACCGTTGGATTCAGAAGGCACAGGACCGGTTGGAGTGGCGCCATTGGCGACGTCGAAAGGCTGATGGATGGGTACGACTTATGTTCCAAAAACATTACCTTGGGACGCAATCACGTCAAAATCAAGTATAAACGATATTATAGAGAAACGTTATTATATTTGTTTCTTACGACAGTTCTCTTAAGTGATGTGTTGAAGAATTAGGGCCTATAGTTATTCGGGGTGTCTGTGCACCTGTGCACCCAGAACTTCAGATAATAAAAACGTAAAACTTTAAATTATTCTTAAACTTAAACAGACTACATAATGTATAGGCATACTACGACTCCATTTGTGTTCAGTTGTCGTGGTTGTAACGTACTCTCGCCGTAGTCTTCGGCCGTCTTTGATGAAGTTATGAAACGTCTTTATCAGCCGACACTTTTGCTAAGCCGCCCGACTTAGCAAACTATTATAATTTAAATTTGCGACTTTAACTATAAACAATTTTGTTGTATTTATACCTGTGATTTATACATTTTCGGTATAAAATATGCTCACGCTGACATTTGGATTCATGGTTAATGACAAGAAAATGTTTTTTCTGTAATAAGAAGGGTCTCTTGACCAATTTGAAGTTTGTTGTTGTTTTCTAAAGGACATGAGCAAGACGATAAACATGAAGAAGAAATTTTACACATGAATGTTACACTAAAACGAGAAGCCGACACTCAAAACAAATAAAAAAAACAACTTCGTAGGTGCATACTGTATAAATATTTTGTTAGTCGCCTTCGCCATAAAATGAACCTTCTCCATCTCTTTCCCTGATAGTGTTACTTACGCTTATAAATGGCCTGTCAACGGTAACTGATAACTGTCTCTAGTATTATGAACAGTAGGGGACTTAGCCACGTCTTCCTCACAATATTAATTGTTGTTTGGATGTGATTTTGTTCGCGTTTTCTGAGGATTATATAAATCCCAGACTTTTACAATTAAATATAGTGAATTGACTTAGTTTAGTAACCGTGTAGTTTAGTAAGCATGTTTATGTTAATGTAATTAAGGCTGTAGACTATATAATATATTTTTTAATAACATATATATTAAACGAACATGCAGTCCATCTAATGGTAAGTCACCACCTATGGACATCTGTTACCAACTACAGACAGAACGGGGTTCTACAGGAAGTATTTTTATAGGTGTCTTACCACTCCAAAGGACTTATATGGTCGCCTCGAAAGTCATGAAACGCATGTACTGCTTCACGGCAGAAATTTGGTGGTACCACCCCGATCAATTCACTGATCCAATGTTAATTGTATATTTAGTAGTATTTAGTATATGTAGTACATTTCAATGGTTAATTGATTGTTAAGTGTAGCGTATCTTGCCAAACAAGCCTCATATTTAGTCAAATTTAAGGCAAGATACTGGAGCTATTTCTTATTGCATGGGGATCCACCTTAATATATATATATAATTTTTAGTATTTGTTGTTATAGCGGCAACGGAAATACATCATTCGTTAAAATTTCAGCTTTCTAGCTATCACGGTTTATGAGATACAGCCTGGAGACAGACAGACAGACGGACAGACAGCGGAGTCTTAGTAATAGGGTCTCGTTTTACCCTTTGGGTACGGAACCCTAAAAATAAAGAAGAAAGAAAGAAAGAACGAAAGAAAGATATAACTAGTACAAAACATAAGAATATAATTAAGATTATTATTAATGTGTTAATGACCTAAAATTTGACACAATCCAAGGCTTAGGTTTTCTTAACATTGAAATTAATATAAAGACAAATGCGGGGCGACATTTGGAACCTTTGGAGGCTCTATGCAATACAAATTATTTCTAAATGTAAAAGTCGCAGGTTCGTTTTGAAAAATCACTTCTAACATGAATTATGGTCAGATAAAACTTAAAAAAATGTACTGATACTTAAACTTATGTAGCATAATTTTCTAAATCACTGGGTTTCATTCCTGTAGTGAATTAGCTCGTAATTTATCTAAGAAATTATACGTATCTAACTGAACGTAGAATATGTATTTTCTCGGCCTGATAGAAGCTGAGAGGAATGAAAGAGCTTTCCTGCTGAGAGCTCTTTAGGAAGCGTGTCAAATAAATATTTGACATAGAAGCTATGCAGCATAATTCTCCGACTGAAATTCATGCAAAGTGCAAGATTGGTCGACTTCACTCCATACGGTTGCCGGTGAAGTGAACAAAATTTAAATTTACGGAAAGCAGAAGCAAATTACCTTCAGTAATGAGAACTTCAGTGAATAAAGGCGAGTGTGTGAAAAGAAACACGTAGTTAAGGCACTTTTGTTTACGAGATATTTATAGAAGACTAGCGACCAGCCCCGGCTTTGCACACGTGCAATTCTAATCAGCATATACTATACAATACTAAATATTCCACAGAATGTCTTTATAAACAACGTGCATAGCTTTTTATCTTTAGACAATGTGTTTATTTACGATATCTTATTAGAAACCTCTAAAATTATCAGTTTTTCTCTTCTATATTATTCATTTACTATACATATAAAAAGGTTTATATTCAAGAAGGGCGTCTTGAATCATTCTATTTAAAAAACCACATTAAAATCCGTTGCTTAGTTTTAAAGATCTAAGCATACATAGGAATAGATAGACAGCAGGAAGCGACTTTGTTTTATACTATGTACTGTATGTATCATTGTCTATTAGATTTATCATATACAACTTTTTGCTTCATTACTTTCAAAATATTGGAGTGAAATATCAGCTACATATTTGCATATTTTAATACAAATTAATATTATTGTGTTAAAAATATTTACCCAACAAAATAGTACTATATACTATGCATAAATTATTTACCTGCGATTCTGTTAAAAAAGGTAGGTAGCCTTTATTGCGTACATTTTATCGAATATTTCACTTTTACCGTACACCGGGGAGGACACGCGTACCCCACGTTGAGAACCACTGGTCTAGGGTTTGTTTTGCCTTCATATTTCAAGGCATGGCATATCCAACTTTATGCATTAAGCGAGGTTCTGGGGAATATTGCGGAGAATTTACCAAATAACGTGTCTTGTGTCCTTCGGTGGTGTATTAAAATTGCTAATATTTCCAGGGCCGATGTAATTTTTATTCCCAGCGGAATAATAATGAATATGCCTCAAAACTTTGAAATTATAGGAAGGTGAACAATACCCAAGCGAGCTAGTCTGGTGTTTGATACCTAGTTAATAAAATGAAGGTATTGAAGTTATAAGTGGTAAGGATTTATAAAAGCCAATTAGTTATTGTCGTAGGGCAAAAATTACATTTATAATAAATATAGTAGAACTGTAAAATGCCTGGTTTTCTATAGCCAGAAAGTTATAACTTTAGGCTCAAATATTTTTTTATAATCTCACGGAAAATTACAACTATGAAAAAGGGTTTGAATTTTTTTCGTTAACACGATAAAATCTTTATGCATAATTCCCATTTACCTTGAAGCCCCATCCCCATAGATTTGTGGAGGAAAAGGGGAGATCTCCCGCCAGGCCATGCCACTGCCTGGGACCGCGGTCGATGTTAACTTCGGACCATTTCTATTTATGCTCAGATTCTATCAAACTCTGATAGCGTGTTCGAGCCTGCGTCCTCTGATTGGCCAGTATCAGTATGACGCGTATGACGTACTCCATTGTTATTCGCTTGACGTCGTATTGCACGCTCAGCATATCATGTGATATCATATAATATGTAGATATACATAAATATACATATGAACAGTAGGCTGGAGACTAACAAACAAAGTGAATATAGATCATATAAAGGTTCCGTTTTTCCTTTGGAGGTACGGAACCCTAAAGAGAGGCTTTGGGAATGTTAAATTACCAACAGATTTTTAATGCAATTGTAGTATGTATAAATTAATTAACACCGACAAAAGTATGCAAAAAAGTATAAGCTTAGTACGTCAATAAATTTAATAAAATTCTATTTAAATTCCCTTATCAATCAAGTCCAGTGATATGGATCACGTTAGCTCAGAATATTATTGACGCGCTGATTGACAATTATAACGTTTACGCCAATACGGCCAAATATTCGTCGATCGAGTGACGGATATCGTCGTGGAAATTCTATGAAATGTACAGTTTCCGAGAGAGGAATTTGAAGGTTGTCATTGAGTGGAATTGAATATTCATTAAGTTGGCGTGCTATTGGTTTGTATTCGTTTAATGTGTAGACACTGCGTGAGACTATAATCGTTATTAATCTGAAGACAGCATACCAATCTGCAACAAGATTAAATTGCTATTGAAATGTAACGAACCGAAACGAAACGAAGCAAAACAAAACGAAACGAAACAAAACGAAACGAAACGAAACAAACGAACGTCTTTATTTTGCACTAGCAGACCCGCGCCCACTTCGTTGGGCTAAAAAAATGGTACATTTACACATATTGGGGGTGCTTAAATTCCT
>DWNE01009085.1:0-11123 GCA_018249875.1 Cecropterus toxeus | reverse complement strand
GAGCTGCATAGCATACAGTACCTTGTTCGTAGTAGACTTACACTTTTGTCGAAGTACAAATCACCCTTTTTCAGTATATACACAATTATTAACGTTAGCATAATTTTAATTTATTATACACGTTATAGTTCAAATAAACTCGTTCGAGTAGTTGAGTAGTACTTACCAATGCGATTCTGTCCTCCTTAGAATGTTCTTTTAGCTTGTCGATCACATACTGTCCAAATGATAAATGAGCAGGAATGTTAAGGCAGGTTCCGCCGTGAACAACATTGTTGATTATCATTTTTAGAATTTAGTTAAGTGTGTTTTACGTTTTATATAATTATCTGAAAATTAATAATACTGCGTACACAATACGCGTATTAAAAGACCTCGTATCGATATATGTATAATCTTGTTCATAAGACAATATCTTGACCATAAATCGTCATAGATAGTATCTATCTATCTACATAAAAGTTTGCGCGTGTAAGTCGGTAAGTACATTTTTATAAAAAAATGTTATCGTGCACTGCACCTTTTATATATTTCTGGGAATCAGGAATATATATAACATAAGTTACATAGAAAAGAATGTTAAAAAGGGCAGCATTTCCCCCAGTCTCCCCTATATCCAGTGTTTCCAGAAGCACTGTAATTAAAGTAGATCTACTGTATTTTCAAATTAAAAATAAAATTTACTGTAGATAGTAACGAACCATGAAAAAACAAAAAAAAACCATTACAGTATACAGTAAAATTTAATTTCAAAATTTGAGTCGAGCAATGACCTTTTTACTGTAGGTTACTATATTTTTGTACGGAGTACGGTATTTTTATGTATTTTTAGCAGGAAACACGCTAATTTTATAATCACGATCTCATGTTTTGCGTTTCGATTGTACCTACTACTAAGCACATGAATTATATCTTTGCTTTTTAATAACAGAAAAATGTTTATACTGATACTGTATACTAACTACATTGTACGATCATAAGATCATTCACCTTGAAACAATGTATGTCTTATCCACAACACAATTATAGGTAGTTCGTACTGTACCTAATGCTCTTTAAAGTCTTAACCTATATTACCTATAGCGAAGGATTGTGTAAACAATATTCGTTTACAAACTTACAACTGCTGCACACACGCACAGTAAAGAGATTACGAGTTACGCAAACCATCTTAACAATATTAAACTCATTGAATTATTTACTAACCTGTTTCAACTGAGCTTCAACTAGGTACTGAGAATAACCTATACGTAAGTTTTGCTCACACTCATATACTGACAACAGCAGACAAGAACAAATGACAACAAAAACATTGAATTCAATTATTACGATAACATTGTATGATACGAATATATGTATAAATTAGCATGTCATTATCACTCGCAGTCAATATTACTGAAAGATGTCATGCTCACTAGCTCTCGTTAAAACTCATACTAGATAATGTTACTCATAAATCAAATTAACTTACATGAGATAAAAACACAAAACCGGTTATCGCATTACCTAATTACAGTTGACGGGTTCAGTTAATATTATTACATAACACAGCCAGATGCGCTCTTACGCACTCATAGTGGTGGGTATTTATTTATTAACATATACACTTCAGACTAACGTACTGCAAAGGACGTTATTATTAAACACCTGTGCCACATTGAAACATAAAACTGTTACTGTCAGAATGGAATAACACTGTTTCAAGACACGTAGGTATTTAGTTATTTTTACGGGTCTTTAGAACACGGTATTTAAGAAAACAATTATAGTCTTCGTGTCAATTTGTTTTATTGCTTCGGCAACAAAGTACAGTAGTCTACTGACTAGTATTCTGTTGTATTTTATTATAAGTTCTGTCGAAAGCGATTCAGCCGTAGAGACATTTTTAAATCTACATATAAGATTGAATTCAACAGATACTACAACGAATCAGACAGCAATCAGGAGCTTATTTTGAAGTTTCTTTTTTAATTGTTAGATTGAAGTAGCAAACAATCATGCAGTCCATCTGATGGTAAGTGGTTACTTCCGCCCATGGACATCTTTAAGCCACATATAGAATAGGGGTTCAATCTGAAGTCGATCACAGATGCGTTGCTACTCTCGAGGACTGAGATGATCGCCTGACATGTAAGTGAGCCGGCAACCACACCCTTCCAACGAAATATAAAAACTGCATGACGCTATAAATAGGTGAGGCGGTGGTACCTCGCTGGTCGAACTACACTGGTTTTACCACCTGGTGAAGTTTATAGCATAACACCTAATAACTACCTTCTCCTATTGTATTATGCAAATTCGTACGAATTTAGCTTATTACGATATTTTTGTATTCTCATGAGTTGAACAAATCAGAAGCATATTCGCGGGTTGCAGATACTGATTTGTGTATATACGGAATAGTATTCCTTTGTATATCAATATACAAACCTACTTCATTTTCCCTACTTCAAACGAAAATCTTGGATCTTTCAGTATATTATAAACTATATAAAATGTTCATGTTGTAGTATTAAGTTCTATCTTAAACTCAGCGGTTGATCAACAAACGCCGTAGATTATATCTATTCATGGTTTAACTACGGTATGGTGATGGCCTAATGATAGGGTGCCTTCCCGCTCGTTTCTATGGTTTCGGGATTGAAATAGGGTAACGGTTTCGCTTGTCGTAAGAGGCGACTGGGCTTCCAGGGTTGCGGGCAGCATGAGTGAGGACTCGAACCGTCCAGCCAGGCAACCCCGGAAAGGACGGCGGTATGTATGTTCGCATAACATCGTATAGTCCAGATAAGTGGGCCAAGCCTTTCAACTGAATGGAACCCGATGGGGCAACGCGCTCAGCGGACTCTGATTGCGTTCCTTTAGACATCCCAGAGTTCTCTTTGTAACACTGAGTACAACCACAGGGGCGATTTTAGTGCCGCAAACATCTCACATAAGTAATGGAGCAACGCCACGGCTCATGGTACCTTTATAAGGTTTCCCTCTTAAGCACTAAAAAATAACAGGTGTTTTCCCGTTAAGGATGTGCATGGCAGCAAAGTTGTGGATTTGTGTCAAATATTCCTACTAATAGGATAGCTTGATTTTTATAGGCCAGCTTAGCTTAGTAATTTATTTATACGACTCTGTTAAAACTATGTTAATGTATTTCGTGCGCTTAGTATTGAATTAAGGATTCGGGATAAGAATCGTAGCTAATCTGTTTTTGCATGAAAATTTTTGTTTTTTACCTTTCTCACGTAGCTTAGCTTCAACGTTGCCCACCGCTCATCTACCCCATATAATGTCTTATAAAAAGCACCTTGATAGTATAAATCTATTAGAGTAATGAGATAATGAGTATCTAATTTTGAGAGTTTTTTTTTTATAAACGAGCAAGCGATGGTACGTGGTTACTGCCACCCATGGACATTTGTAAGCGACTTAATATAGAACAAATGCGTTGCTACTCCCGAGGACTGAGATGGTCGCCTCATGTAAAAGTGAGCCGTAAGTGAGTGTAAAGATATGATAACACGAAATATTTGAATCAATAAATCATCAGACATCAAAAAGAGCAATAATAAGAGTGAACATGAAATATTATTTTAATATATAATTTTCCCTACCCTAACAATGTTATTATCTTTATAACATATTATCTTTATAAAATCGGTGTATCTATTGTATCTAAAATGGCCCTATGCAAAGAATATTGTTGTGCCTTATCCTACTAGCAGAACAAAGCACTCCTCTGACGTTATTGTGACAAATATGACATGATACTTCATTTCATTTTATGCTGTAATCTGTTTAAAATTGCCGATTGCCGCTATAATAATTATGTTTTTGAAACTGATTGATAGTTTGTGTATGAAATACAAAATAAAAGGCATTATAATGGAAAGATATTAATAAACTAACGCAGAATGTTCAATGTTATTATGATCATCCGATGAGTAGGATTAGATTTGTGAATAATATTCTTCATGTCGTAATCTAATAATCTATTCTTAATCAGGAACAGCCGGTCACCTGAAATTCGCTTATCACGTGTTATCATTTAGCGTTTAATGCTGTAATTTTTAAATTGACCGCATTAGCACCTGTCGCAACTGCGATAATCACGTAATATGCCGGCATTTATACATAATAATGTGGTGTCTGGACCAGAGGAAGAGTATATCCCCGCCCATTTATCTTTTGGGCAATTAATATATGATAAACTCAAAAAGGGCGGAAAAAGGACTGCACTAGTAAGTGTTTAATTCACATTTTATTTTAGATTATAAAATTATAAATGTAATTTAGGCATAATATCAGCTACACCTGTCCAATATAAAGTGTTTTCCAAAAGGAATCCAAATCTCTCGAATCCGAATTTCTAAAGCTCTTTGGCCAAGCCTGGAAACACACATAGGTAACCTAACCTATGTGTGTTCACAGTTTAAAATGAAATCATGTGTGTACTAAAAGTTTGATTATTCATTGATATTTGAATTTACAATGTTTTTTATGAAGATTGTAGTATCACGAGAATGTAATCTACTGACGGTAAACGGTCACTGTTGCTTATGGACATCTGGCACTATCTCCAAAGACAACTCCATAACAGATGTTCTATCTACCCGATCACAAATATTTTTCTGAAGACAAGTTTATTGACTCATGTCAACCGGCATCCATCTTACTCCTGAAACATAGTTGTGGTTGTCTTACTGCCCCTGGTAATACCTCCACCATACAATATGATTCTACCTCTATTAAATTTTCCATTAACTACACCTCTATTAACTTTGTCAGATATGTGCCGAAACAGGAGATTCTGTTAGCTATGAGTATATACTCCAGAATAGTGTTAACCTGGCAGTGGCCCTTCAGAAGCTGGGGCTGCAGAAGGGGGATGTGGTAGCTCTCAGCTGTGAGAACAGATTTGAGTTCATGGTTACCTCTATTGCCATTCAGTTCTGTGGTGCTGCGCTCTCAACTCTCAATGTTACGTACTCTCCTGGTAAGTTCAGCTCAAACTATAAAGTTAAATCACATTGCTGTATTTCTAGAAAGAAAGTATTGGACACTAAGATGTCATAGACTAATTTAGATGGCTACACCAGAGCCTGGAATGTCTTGCCAGTGGCAGCATTAGCCTTTCTATATTAGTTGAAAAAACCTGTTGCAACTAGGTAGATAATTGCATGATTAGTGTTGTCAACAAAATGATGCTATAAATATGACAATGACCAAATTTTTGGGCCCTCCTTATAGACATTGGACACATTGGACACTGGTCAACAGAAATTGAATGTTTTTTTAATATAAAAAATGTAATAAACAGCCATGCAGTAGGTTCCCACAGCTGCTCATAGATATCTGTAATCAACCCCAGAAAAAAATCCGACTTAACTTTTAGCTTGTCTTCCAATAAAAGGCTTCTCTAAAGATTTTCACATTATTCTATCTTTTGTTACATGAGTCTATGTTGGACCCTGATATTAACTGGGATTAATTACAGATGTTCATGGGCAGCAATGAGTGGCACTTACCAACAGATGAACTTTATGCTCATTGGCTACTTCCAAATTATAAAAAAAAACCTAATTCTACATTATTTGGGAGTAATTATTTACTTACTTATAAAGTGAATAGTGCCATTATTTAAACAATCATTTTATATATGATGCGTTTGATTCCAGGTGAGATATCACACATATTCAACATTTGTAAGCCAAAGTTCATATTTATGTCACCGATCACAGCCCAAAACATATATGACTGTTGCAAGGATTTGCCTCATGTGGAAAAACTAGTTTTGTTCGGAGAATATGATATAGTACCAGCCACTTTTTATAATGAGTTGATCAAGAACCATGTTAATATAGATGACTTTACACCAACTGATGTGAATGGAATAGAAGATACAGCTGGAATTATGTGTTCATCAGGCACCACTGGTTTACCTAAAGGTGTAATGTTAACTCATGTTAATTTTCTCACGTTATGTGCACATATGAAGTAAGTACTTAAACTGCCATTCAATACATGATTAGCAACATTTGCAATGCATACCTTAGACTTAATGGAAAGCAAGAATTTTGTTATGATTTTTTTAAGATATATTTCTTTAGTCATGCTTAAAAAAACAGATAAATGAACATTTTTGTAAAAAAAGATATGCACGCCGTTGTAACACATGATCTATTGGTAGTATTGTTGTATTGGTAGTATTTACTGTTGTGTTGTTTGTTCAAGTAAAATTAAGCAGACATTTAGTAATCGTTTTGTTTTTTTAGAGCTATTTTGGTGCGCTTGGGAAAACAGATAAGTTCGTATTTTCGCTATGCATGAAGATGAGCGCGCCCATGGAACATATAATATACTTGTAATATTTACTTTGTTCTATTGATGTTTATCTCAAATAAAGATGATTTGAATGCATTTTATAAATTATGCTAATGAAGTAAATCTTACATACATATAAAATGTACATAAGCTTTTTTGCAGCTAGTAATTGTTTTTATTCTCTTCTAGGTATTACTTGGAGACTTCCCAAGCATCAAAGAAGCATAAAGTTAAAACAGCTCTGTCTCTAATACCTTGGTTTCATGCATATGGGTTTATCACAACAATTGCTATAATGTGCATACATATTGAAATTGTTTTCTTAGTACGTTTTGAAGAAAAACAATACCTAGAAACAATTCAAAACTATAAGGTAATTCTATTAAAAATATATATTATGAATAATAAAATTCTAAAAATATATTATTAGAATTTTATTATTTGACTTAAGCCCTTTGATCATCATGATAAATTGAATTTCGTTTTTATATTAAACAAGTGTTAGTAGTGTAATTACAGTCAATGAAACTATGAAATTTACCATCATCCTTATTCATATTGCTAGAAATCTTACGTTTTCTAACGCTTAATGTCACAGGACACCTAGAAATACTTTTTATCTCACTTTACCTCAGCGTCGGCCCTGAATGACATAAATATTAGCGATTTCATACTTTTAGTCTTTTTAGTTATTGGAGAAACACATCTTAGTGGTACTTATTATGTTTTCAGATTAACATGATGACTTTAGTACCACCGTTAGCGGTTTTCTTGGCGAAACACCCGCTCGTCACTCAATATGACTTGACCTCGGTCAATGAGGTGTGGTGTGGAGCTGCGCCACTTTCGAAGGAAATACAGACGGCTGTTTCTGAAAGGTCTATATTTTACCTCATGATTTTTTTTAACGCCATTGACAATACTCAGTATAAGCTCTTTATAGCATATAATTAATTATACATTAAAGTTTCTAAAATACAAAAGATTATAAAAAAGAACAATATAATAAGGTATGTGCGAAATATGGTCAAAAATTCGAAAATGGTGTGTCATGAGTACCCATTACATAGTAAAATGGATCAATTCTGCGATAATATGAGTATAAAATCTTAAGCAACATATGTACTTATTATATATTTTTGATATAAATTCATTAATTATCTTATTTAAAGTATTTCACTATTAGAACTGTGATAAAACTTTTTAATACAAATTGCTGGCTAATTGGACTAAATTTGTTAAATTAGACAATTATATACTTTTTCGAAGCATGTATATGATTTTTATTACAAATCTTAAAAAAGAAAGCAATAAGCCTGTAATTATAAACTTTCCGTTTAGCCCCATTTTACTCCACCTTACACGATACAACGTTAAGACATAGAGCGATAAATCCTACAGAAATGTCCAAAACTAAGAAATGTTTTTTTATAGGACAGGCATAGGAAATATCAAACAAGGTTATGGGCTCACAGAAGTGACAATGGCTTGCTGTGTGGACCTGACCGGTGGGGATAAAGTCGGTACTTGCGGTACCCCTGCACCAGGAATGAAGATAAAGGTAATCAGATAACACATATTATTTAATATTAACACACTGCAGATAAAGATATTATGTGGTTTTTATCTTAATTGATAACCTTATCAATATCCTTATTACTTGGCAATATTTGGATACTTGCCGAGTACAGTCGAATAATCGCGAATACTTCTAACTTCAATCGAATATTCGTCTAAATTTGTGTAGTTTCGGTTCGATTCAAAGGGTTAGGTTTAATGTATAGACTAATTTAATTTTAATTTTAAAGTAGGTTACTTAAAACTGACATATTTTTAAATAGAAAGAAAGAAAGATTTTATTGGCCATAACAATCATACATATAATAATATAATAATAAATAATCAAACCTATGACGAAATATATATTACTGCTTACCACTCGTAGTCTTATATGAAACCTTTGTAATTATATTGACATTAAAATAATTAGATATTATAAATTATCAAATATCGTTATCACTTTCAACATGTACCTTTTAGTAAGTTGTGGTTAACGGTGCTGGTTCACAGCTACCTATATTTTATAAATCATACTAGTTTTGTAACTTTCCTGTGTAACTGTTTGTTAACCTAAATAAAAAAAAAAAAAGAAATGGACACAAACAAGTAATCAAATTTAATAGAAAAATATTTTAACATCCACAGGTGCTAGACATCAAAACGGGTGAGCTTCTCGGCCCGGGCAAGGAGGGTGAGCTATGGATCAAGTCGCCGCTCCGCATGAAGGGCTACGTGGGTGACCGCGAGGCGGGCGACGCGCTCCTCGACGGGAACGGGTACGTGCGCACCGGGGACATCGGCTACTACGACACGGACGGGTACTTCTACATCGTGGACAGGCTGAAGGAGCTCATCAAGTATAAGGGGTTCCAGGTGGGTTTCATCTTATTATGTCAGTTTACAAACGGGTGAGCTGTTAGTAGCAAACAAGGGTGTGGAAGACGCGCTCGTTGACGAGGCTGGCTACATGCGCACAGGGGACATTACGACTTAACTATGTCAGTATGTAAATTCCAAATATACAATACGCAACTGCATTATTGTATTATAAATACATATCGATGCAATATAAAAATTACATTATTTTGAAATCTCATAAATTTTAATATATAACTTAAATATTGCTTATAGTGTGACTTGCATTAATAAATAAAATAAATTTAGAACATAAACTGCCTATAATTGGCAGTCCGTACTAATTACGCTTTGTACACTTAATCCCACACTTGGAATTTATACCGTGTCGTTAGTGCCATCGGCAACCAAATACTCAGAACAGACATCTGAATCCATCATTTAGATATCTGTCTAGCTTGGAATCTAACCTAGAGTCCACTGTATTAGTCCAGCAAGTAACTTTTGGGACTTATACTCTCAGACTTAGCCATTTGAGTCTATTAAAATGTAAAATATATTAAATTTAAAAAAAGTAGTTATAACAAACAAGTTTTTTTTTGCTTTTATCGAATTTGGTTATTTGATTCCATTTCAAAATTTTGTAGATCGAAATTTTCATTTCATCTATACTATCTATACCAATATTATAAAGTAGTAGAGTTTGTTTGGTTGAACGCGCTAACCTCAGGAACTACTGGTTCAAATTGGAAAAAATATTTTTGTGTTGAATAGTAAATTTATCGTTTATATGTTCTAATAAACGCGGGTGAAACTGCATGGCGCAGCTAGTTTAGAATAAAGTGGTTATAAAACGAGTTTGCTGGCAGGTGGCACCGGCGGAGCTGGAAGCGTTGCTGCTGCAGCACGGCGGCGTGGCGGAGTGCGGCGTCGTGGGCGCGCCCGACCCTCTCGCCGGAGAGCTACCCACCGCCTTCGTTGTCCGCTCACCCGGTACTACCGTCACCGCTGATGAGCTCGTCGACTACATTGCTGGCAAGGTACATATATCCATAAATTGGTTCGTTCAGCAGAGAGAGGCAGCGGAGAAACAATAAGGGCCATGGCGAACTGCTGTGTAATGTAACTATTCGCGGGAAATACGTTCCTTCCATATTCCGCGAATGAAACCGTGAATGAGGAATGGTATTTAGTATGAAATTTAAAAAAATATGTTCTAAGATGAAAGAAGTAATTAAACTAATTACTTTGCTCTCTTTGGATATATAGGAAATAAATAATAATATTCTACCCATCGCTTCGGCGCATACTAGCCCTTGATCGACTTACAATATTCATTAGAAAATTAGGAGTGATATTTTTCTAACTTACCCTGCACGAAGTTGAACTGAAAATCTCTAATTGCTATACCATGACGCATGAACAAAAGATGACTGTCCTTCATTTACTCAGACAATTCTGAGAGAACCCAAATTCGTCTAAATAAAGAAAACAGCCTTCGTTACTCAAGTTAAACGAAGAAATGCTGTTAAAATTTTGTATGCAAAATACCAAGGTTCAGTTATAGTGTATGTATACAGTCACATAAGAATTAGTCATGTTCGAGCCTTATTTGGTACACAGGGGGCACCCTCTGGGTAAAAATGTTAATTGCACTTTCCTAGAGCTAGTTAAACAGGTTTCACTGTCGCAAGTTTAAAATCGTCTGAAAGACCTCTGCCAAGGTTTTACAATTGTTATCTAATAATAAGAACTGGTGTCGACTATGTGTCGTCATGTCAAGGTTTAAGTGGCATGATGTTAATTGTATAGATTGTATGAATACAATATACTTAGATCTGATATACATCCATACAAATGCAAATTCTATTCTTAACTTATTAACGTCATTGTAATGTATGTTTTTAAATTCATATTATTGATACATTTTGTTAACTTACAGGTACTCACGATATGCGGTTTTTGAATTTCTTATTGCCGATAACTCGCCCCATTTCATTGTAATATTTATGTACCTACACATTGATTTATTAATTAACTCATACTGATTTGTATGTTAACAACCCAGTTCTGTCCGAATTCTGGGCACAGGTCTTTCCCAGAATGAGAAGGATAAGACCATAAGTCTTTTTGTATTGGTAGACTTGACTTTTAGGGTTTCCTTTAAAGATCTATAAGTCATGAAGGTTTGCTTACGATGTTTTCCTTTACTGTTAAAGCATGTTATAATTAATTTCTGATGGAAACCGAACCTTGAATGCTGGCATGAGAATGTTTCATAACGAAAGCGGCATCACGGAGGCGTTACGTTACAATAATAATATTTAATTACTATTATATATATATATATATATATTGATACATTTATAAATATATTGTTTTATAGT
>DWNE01009084.1:0-11123 GCA_018249875.1 Cecropterus toxeus | reverse complement strand
TTTGTGTGTCCATGGCACCCACGACACAGGAGAAAATCCTAGTGTGGGGCTATGAGTGTAGAAAGCGTCTTTTTTCTGTTCTGGGTTTGGGTGTTTGTGTATTTGTCTTTGTGTGTCCATGGCACCCACGACACAGAAGAAAATCCTACTATGGAGCTATGAGTGTTGAAAGCGTGTGTGTATTTAATAATGTACCGCCGAGGACGCCCGACCGTCCTTGGGTAAAGATCCTTATTAAGTTTGCTGCTTTTTTAAATTTTCAGTACCGACATTTGCATAAAAATCACCTTAAATAAAATAATGTGAACTGTGATATCGATTCTTTTCGTCATCAATTTTGAAACATCAAATATAACGAATAAACAATAAACAATAATTAAACAAAGCCCAAACGCCAATTTTCCTTTATGAAATACTACATTTACTCTTTTGCATGTCCTAAAGTGTATAGACTTTATAAAGTACCGAAAGGCAAAATTTATACCCGTTCATTTACAATTTCTCAATTTGCGTTGAATTAGTTGGTCATTTGTAGCAGTCTACGTTTAATAGAAGTGAACAATTAACGGGAACGAGATATTTTATAAAATTTATTAGATATGATTATCAAATTGAATTAACATCTACTACACATAAGTAAGTTACTTATTTTAAAAATTTATAAATCGATTTGTCGTACATAAAGAATCGATTTTTTATTTATACTCTTGATTTTTTGCGTAGCTTTTACATACTAAAAAGAACATATATATCGTAGTTTGACGTATTTTCAATATTGTAACAGCAGCTCTATAATAGAATTACTTGCAACGCCATCTAGTGCCTATTATTTGTGGTGCTTTGCATAAAAAAATCAACTAAATGAACAAAAACTATTTAAGGGGCTAACTAAATAAAAAAAAAGATTTAAAAAATCTTTTTTTTTTTTTTGGATAAACATCGATTTTTGGAAAATCGATTATTTGATTAAAATATAAAATCGATTAATTAAAAATCGATTTTTGCCCAGCCAAGTAACTTCCCTAGTTTCACATTAGTAATAGCAGAACCTTTCGTGGTTTGCCTGCACTGGCTACATTAAGAAGTGCAAGGAACAAGGTAGTGCCGTGTGGTCTTGGTCTTGAATAGCACAACGAGTAACTAAGTCATAATTTTAGAGATGGATAGCCGCGTCTTTCTGGGTAACATCGACACCCAATGCGATCACCAACATGCATCTGTCACGGTGTCTATTAGTAAATACCCCTATCAACGAGGACTATATACAGCAGTTAAAGTGATAAGGCTGATAAATTTACGGTCGTGCTCGTTGATGCAAATGAACAAATTAGTATCCGGAACAAACCTATATAGGTTTTATGAGTACTTTTTTTAATGTAAAGAACATGTAACCATTATTGTAATAAATAAATTAAAAAAAAAAACTAAGACAAGTACCCAACTTTTTCTTATAATTAGGTATATACATATGTTTAATTTAACTTAAATTGAAGTTTTTGTTTAAATAGTAAAGTATCGTAATATATATTATTATTTTTAGATTGGTCTATCTACTACTTATCATTTGATACCTTTATTTTCGTAATAGTAACAAAAAACGTCCTTCCCCCTTTTCCTGTATTTCCAGGCGCCATTTAAAAAAAATATAGCCTATGTTACTATGCAAACTGGGACGATTCGAATTATATGTTATACGTCGCAATCCGTCAAGTCGTTTGGGCTGTAGCGCGTGCCAAAGAAATGGACATACATACAAACAAAAATACATACATACACGCTCGAAAGAACTCCTCCCTCCTTCAGACGCAGTCGGCTAAAAAAATAGTATTTTACGTAAATAATTAATTGGATATGTTTTTAAATAAGTTTGTAAATTGAGCAAACGTTACGTGAAATGATAAAAATATTCGAAATATTCTTCACTAGCATGTCTGCTTCCTCAAAAGCCAATCACAAAAGAGGTTATTTAGGTAAACTGGAAATGCGGCCATGAATTCTTAACAACGTCAGATTAACTCTTTACTTGTCGAGTTAAACTTAAAGCTCGTTTACAACGGTTTAGTGCCAACATCTTGTGTAGTAGCGGACCAAAAATAGGATTGGTCACATTTATAATTTGAAATAATGTTGATAATTTTCCGACCAAAGGCGCGCTACGATCATCTATTTAAGATAAAAAAAAGAAAAAAGCAAAAAAATCAAGCATGAGGCAAATTTGTTGTTGCAACTGAGCATGCCGACCACCTGACGATAAGTGGTTACTGACCATGGTCATCTGTAATCAACTTCATATAAAACTGGGGTTCTGAAAGCGAATTACATATACGTTGCTGCTTCCGAAGAGCAGAATGATCGCTGAATAAGAAAGCATTTGCCTTTTTGTGTGCTAAAAACTAAATCATACATTTTATATTGATACACAAGATCGATCAAGCGTCGTTGTGGTCTACCTGCTAAAACCCTACATACACGTGTGTTTTCTGCTACACCAAAATATACTCGTAACTTAATAACTAACACTCTCTCTTATATGACTTATCTCAAGGCCATTTAGCTTGATTTATTACTTTGGTTTGTTTTCATTTGATTTTTTACAATACGGAGGTAGCATATTGGCATGCAGTCCACCTGATGGTAAGAGGTACCTGCCGCTCAACGACACTGTAATCAACCCCAGCCATGAGCCAGTCTTACATAAAGCTCACAGATTCTTTGTTACCCTTGAAGACTAAGTTGAAACGACTCAGATAAGTATGTCTCCCTTACCACACCCTTCAGACGAACACAGCAACACTTAATACTGGTGCTATGATTCAGAAATAGGTGCGGCGGTAGTACTTCCGGAGTTCAACCACAGAGGGTTCTGCCACCTTCTTGATTAATTTCTTTCCATGATTTTCAATACTTGAACTCGCTAACAGTGCTTGAGCGAGTAATACATTGGTTCAAACGCTCATAAGTTCAGCAGCCAGAAGTTTCGTTCAGCGAAAATGCAAGAAATGTAAATAAATGTGGCAGAGACGAAGCAGCGTAATAACATCAGCTCGTTCCATTTCTGTTATTTGTACTCTGTTGCTCACACTTACGTAAATGGGATGCTAAACATTTGGTACAGCTTAAATTGACATCTGGAGAGGCAGTTTGTTTACTTTTATTACGAGTTTATGCAATGTCACATAGTCAAGTTTTGTTTCATACTCGTAATGCATTATTTAATTAATTAATAACTTTTCCGTTTATTAGTGACTGATTTGTCTGTCCGTACGGGCATTATTTAATTATTAAATAACTTTATCGCTTATCTTAGTGTATGATTCATTTGTCTGTCCGTGTGGGCATTGTATAATTATTTAATAACTTTTTCGTTTATCTTAGTGTGTGATTCATTTTTCAGTTCGTGTGCGCATTATTTGATTATTTTATCGTTTATCTTAGTGTATGGATTCTTTTGTCTGTGTATACGTTGGTGGGGCGTTTTACCCTCCGGGTGTCATATGCTACGACTAAATCGACATAAGGGTGGTGAGCAAGGATGTGGCAATTCTCAGGTGATAGAACCAGTACAGTTCGACCGGGGAGGTACCACCGCCACACCTATTTATAGCGTGAAGCCACTGCCGGATTAGCCACGTAGCAAGTCGAACACTTGTTTTTTTAGCAAATCATACTCATGTGATTTGCTTAATACCTCACTCTAGGTGTTTAATAACTCTGTTACAATTAAACTTTTCTGGATTTAATATGGCCAAATTTAGAGATGACACTTTCAATAGCGAGTTCTTTAAACACCTTTAACTAGACAGCCTATAGCAAATCAAGTGCCTGAGAGAATTTGCTACAGACCCCGCGCTGGCTTAATTCGACACTGAAGTGAAGCATTTCTTGCATTTCGTTGAAAGTGTGTGGTTGTCGGCACACTAATATATATGACCATCTCAGTCCTCTGTAGTAGCAACGCATCAGTGATCGACCTCAGATAGAACCCCTGTACTCTATGAAGTTGCTTACAGATGGGCGGCAGTAACCACTTCCCATCAGGTGGACTGCATGCTCCTTTGGTACTTTTATCTAATAAAAAAAGTTCTTAACTTATCTATCATGAGAATCACTATATAGACCAAAGAGTCCAGTTCCACTAGTCTTCTCAGAATGAGAATGGTTTAAGCCCATTTAACCATAGTCCAATGCATTGAACGAGGGATTCCTGGCTTTGTCTAGCGCACCTACAAACCAATAAATAGAACATTGATTGGTTGCTTTAAATGGTTATCGGTCGATAAAACAAGCTCATTCGACGATATAACCGTCATTGATCAATATCTAAGTTTACCGTAGATTGCTATGAGCCACAGCACTATTTTATAATGAATTTGATATCGACTCATTTATTTTATCGTACATCGATAGTATAGTTCGATCCATGTGATAATAAACTGTGTAATGTGTGTGTAAACTGACTATCGAAATTTAATAATTTTCGAATGATAGGAACCATTGTCAAATCGTGGTGAGCGGATATTATATTAAAGTTTTTAAATTTCCTCACAATGCGGAAAGCATCGCCGTTAAAGTAATAATTAATTCGTCGAAATTTATGCTATAGCATTCACTGGTTTTTGAGCTATACTTCATTTCTATAAGAAGTAAACGATAAAAGTCTATGACCAAAGCTTGTAGTCACTAAAATAGGCTACATTTTTAAATAGCGATAAAAATCGAAATAAAAAGTAGCCTAACGACTGACCGGTTAAATAACTTACATCTATGATAAATTTCATGTAAGTCGGACCAGTAGTACTTGCGTGATTGACTAACACAGAGACACACCATCTCATTTTTATATGTTAGTATAGAGTATAGATCTGACACTGTATATTATATTCGATCGAAAATATATTATAAAAATAAACACAATAAAACAATCAAGGTATATTTAATCAATTTATTATTCTCATTGTAAACTCATACACTGGATCTATTCAACCGTTATAATTTACCTTGCCACCGGCGTCGCGGCGGCAGACCTCGCTTACATTGTAAGAAACCATCATTCAAAATAAATACATCTTCCCGATAATATAATATAAATATAAACAATAATTTATAAATCAATCGCAAATAAGCGCTCTAAAATATTATTCGTTAAAATTTCCATTAATTTTTGTAACTTACAAAGCTTGTACATTTTTGATATGATTACTTGCAATGTATAGAGGTCGTATGCGCACTTATTTAAACATACTCGCACCATAATTGACTCGAAAAAGCATAAAATATTGCATGAAGCTAAACAAAAAAAAACTTACTAAAATAAATAAAAATAACCAAAACAGTTATTACTCTACACATTTTCAAATTGGCTACGCTATGGCCGAATATAATTTTGATAACGAAAATGAATATGGCACGTATTTTTACACACACAAATTTAGGTTTACGTGTATTAATGAATTTACCCACACTTTGGTAACTTGTAGTTAGTATTTAAACGTCCAATAGAGTGGAAGTACTGAAAGTATTCGAGATTTAGAAGAATTTTATCGTTCATAGAGGATCTGGGTAAGGTTACTGCATGCCTTGTACGAAAAATGCCTCTTTTTGATTTTCCTAACAGATATACAGTCTGCAATTAATTACCTTCAATCTACATCAATGATAAATCTCGAATAGCATCCGTCGACCTTACTTCAGTTCCAAAACGGATTGCTATTCAAGAGAACAGAATTGAAACGCAGTAACCATACCCTGCGCTACTGTGCCCTTTAACAAAACTTTAAATTTTTATTAGTAAAAGTCGAATCATTAATATTTCGTAGAGATTTAGATATATCTCTACGAAGTATAATATTAAAAGGATCATGTCAAAATCACATCATACAAACAGTACTTGAACTCGTCGGAAAATTATTATTTAACTGTTAGATATCTATTAAAGTAGGACAGAATATATAGAATATCCAATCAGCGGGTACATTTCAACAAAAAATATACATAGGAAGGCTGCAAAATAATTAAAAACAAACATTGACCTAGAAAGTAATGTAATTCGAGTCTACGTTAAAAACGTCGTAATGAAAGTACTACAAAGACTTGTAGATTTTCAGATAAAAACGTACTACAATAATCACACCAATTGTAATTTGCCCGCGCATCACACTTTGAACATCAAAAATGCTTCTCAAAAATGAAAAAAATTGATTTATAATAATTTTGACCTGACCGGGTAATTAAATGAAACGATTATGAGTGACGTGATGACATATTTAATCAAGATGACTACGGCAGATTTACGTGTCACGCGTGTTTACACCCATACGCCTTTTTGCAAGATTCGTGTGCATGTTAAAGGATACGATGACAACATTTACGCGGTCGTAAACACGCGGGACAGTAAAAACGACCTAACTCAAGGGCCTTGAAACGCGTTAAGTGAGCGTCAGCGTCTAAGAGAGTTTCAGCAAATTTCGCTACACTTTGAAGAGAAATTTCATGGACAAGATGGATAAGAAAGGCATATATTTGTTTTTAATGTTCAACGTTGATGCTTGCAGCACGTAGCGAAAAACACTTAAGCATTATGTTTTATGATTATCGAGTAACAAAGATTGCGTTATCAAATGACTCACATTTATAAAGTTCCTTCGGACGTTTTTTTTCGACACGAAGATCATTACTTACTGAGTCAATGAAAACAAAACAATAATTAACCCTAGCATAATTTACAACAGCCTAATTATCGCTTTCATATAAGTAATTATGAAGGTAAATAGTGTGCATTAAATTACATTGGAAACCGTGAGCTTAAATATTATATTTAGATAACATATTAATAATGTGTACATAATAATGTTCCGTTATTGCATGTATTGCTAATTTCATATTCGCATATCTGTTTTTTATGTTATAATATGGTGTTCCAATCTGATATATAACTACAAAGCTTTAAAATTAATTTACGGACTTGCGAATATATTGCCATCCACATTCCATCCCTTACAAATCATCAAAGACATGAAATTCACACATAAAAATATTTATGCCGAATGATTTCTGTTCAACTTTTTGAGAAATTATCAAAAAAATACTAAATACAAATATTGTTTTAGTTACTTAATTTAGTTGTAAAGGAAATTTGTAATTAAAAAATACTTATTTTGTTACATAATGCACGTTAAGGTCTACAATCCGTTCTAAGAAAACTGAAGTTTATCAGAATGAGCATATAATCAGATGAGAACATCAATATTAAACATTAACCGATTTTTACAATTGTAGTATAAAAAATCAAAAATATCATAAAAATAATAGTAACTTCAGTAGTTTACCCCAATCCTCCCAAATTTTACATAAAACAATATACCCAAACGTTGTATTGAGCCCACTTAATAAATTTACAAGAATTGAGCACATTATAATATAGAATGAGTTTCAAAATCATACGTGCTTATATAAAACTAATCATTCATTGTTGAACAAAAGGAACGAATCATTTAAAAAATATTCTAATGCAAAAATCTCAAACATCACTCGGATTCTAATGACCTGTTCCATAGACTCTCTAATTGTCTTTTACAAAGGCCTATTGGGCCAATGGGCCTGGTATTTTCTTTCGTATGATAAATTTTTGGCATATGTATACCAAATCGGGGGCCCACAATTTATAAGGGTTCAAAAAGCCGACGCTTTTATAAAAAGAAAGTTTAAGGTTTTCCGTATTGTTATTATTATAAACCGAAATTTACAACTGGAAGTCAAAAATTAATGTTTTTAAAAATATGTTACTCAATAAAAAATATATAATATAAGTAATATCAATTTAGACACTTTAGGCAGTGATGATATACAAACCAAATCGTTACAGTAAAAAAAATAATGCAAGTTTCTAAAAGAGAATAAAAAATATTTTTATCTGTCATCACAAAAACAAGCGTATCCAAGGATTGGAGTATCTTTTGCATTAGAATATTTTATATTATTTACTTATTATAACCAAAGTCATTGTAACATGCAATAGAGCCACTGAAAATCTAACCTCACTTAAATATACTTACCGCTATCTAGACATACTTAAGTATAAATTATGCATTATCTTTGGCGAATACACTGCTTACGGTACCGTGAAATTTTCAATGAAAAACTAAAAAATACATCGATCATAAAAAATGTACCAACATCGTTGTAAAGTCTCACAAAGTTCACTATTATAATACTGAATAAAAACTGGTACCTTCGCTTAATACTATAAAATAGAATACAGCTAATATGAATATTAGATTAGAAAAGATGGCGGGAAGTGATCGTGACAGTGGCGTATCCGTTGGCGCGAATTCTCACAAACGTCAGTTTTCAACTGTCAAATTTGGCGCCAACGTTTTTTTTTCGACAACCATAGCCATCCCGCCGTGTATTACGATCAAATCCAAGCCAATATTATTACAATTATATTTGTGGTGTTATAGCGAGAGCAGTACTTTGTTCATTACGACTAATAATTCTAAACCTTTTACACTTCGTCGAATGGCAGTTTCGTTTTGCACCTTCGTATAGTATATATAAGGTATTTCAGAAAAAGTTGCCCTACCAACACCTCCGTTGGTTAACACATTGGAATGCTTAAATTCTCTATTTCATTTACACTTAGCGTAAATAAACTGTAAACAGTTCCTAGTAAGATAACTGCAGCGTTCGAAAGAGCCACACAATAATCTATATACAATTAGGTCCACGCTATTTTATCTAGTTTAAAGTTGAGCTGAATATTCTTTATACAAACAAACTATTTCACTAAATCGATAGGAGATTCTAGATTATATTATCGATAGAAAAAAACACACTACACATTTCACACTTCGCTAGAAAAGTGCCTTTACATTTACGAATAGTTTCGATCACACGAAAAACGTTTAAACGGATATACAATAATTAATAAACTACCGTTATATGTACATTTAATTATCATAAATAGTATCAGGCGTTAATCTACAGAAGTTCACAACAACATTAGAAGATATAAATAATTAGGTCCGCGAGAAATATGAACACATAAAACCGTCGCTCCGCCAAAAAAGACACTTGACCGCACAAACTGTTGTATGAATTTGTTTGATAAAGATTGAACTTAAAAAAATAGCAGGTATTACCTTCCAAAACCCGCCAATTTTAACTGCAATCTCCTTCGAACCAAATTCAGCAGCAAACTAAATCCGCCATTTTGTTTTAACGCACAAAAATAAAATCGTTAAAATCCTTTATTAAATGAATTTTTGCAGAACGGTTTTAACACAAAAGTAAATCACAAAATTCACTACAAAAATTTAGGCTACCCTTTGAAGTCAAACATTGTTATTACCTATTAGAAATATAAAATAAGACACTGACACCCTTTCCCAAAAACTGAAAGTCCTCACGGCTGCCACCGTAACAATCCATATATTTTAATAACAATATTTAGTCATTCACCTCCCTTCATTCGTCCTTACAACAATGTTCGTCAAATCCACTTTTCCTCGAGCCTTATTATATTTAGGTCTTACTTTATAATTTATATTACAGTAGAAAACCAATATTTCAACTACGTTTGGCATCCCACCTTTTTATAACCTTACTAGTCTTCCAAAATAGTTCCAATATAAGTTAGAATTTTTAGACGAAATAGGCTTGATGCTGGTTTCTCAGAGAGACATAGGTTTAAATATCGGCTTTACAAAAAATTCTGAATAAGGAAATGAACTTCTAGAATTAGATGTGTCCATCATTGTCTCCTTTTTTTATAAAAAGGACATACATTTTTGATCCGTTTCAACTAGTGACCTTTTATTATAGGCTCACATCCCATATTAAATTCAAACAATTTTCAATAATAAACCGCCGTATGCTACAAAACCAGAACCTTTAGCGCAAATCCATCTGTCAACATGTCAACAACCTGTCAACTGTCAAAGTAAACCTGTCACTAGAAAATCATCCAAACTTATATTGAAAATATTGGTAAAACTATTACGCCATATTTTGAATCAATCTTATTTTAAATGGGAATGGATGAAAATTATTTTGAGAACGATTCTTCTGCCTAGGCATTTGTAAAATGGCGAGAGTTCATTGTTTCATTATCACACATAATACCTGCAACTAGACAGTTCAACTTGGTAGCAACGCATCGGTGACTAGTCCCGTTATTAAAATGCTTTTCGATTTTACTAGCTGACGTACCTACCCATGCTTCGCTTTGGGACATAAAAATTGACGCCATCTAAATAGTCGTTAAATAGTGCAAAATATCGAAATTAAAAATTGCTTATAATCCATGTGAAATTTCATGTAAATCGGACCAGTTGTCCATGCAGTGATTGAGTAACAAACAGACACACACTATCTCATTTTTAAGTATTAGTATAGAAATATATGATGGGATGATCATGATGACAATAGGTTCCAGTGACTACTAAAATTAAGAACTACATACTTGTCTGCTTATAACAAAAGAAGTATAACTATTGCCTTAAACGGTTACAAATTTGATCAGCTGCTTTCCAAATTACACTAGTATTTGATGACGTCGAGTGTATTTGTATTCTAGCTTTATAGGAGAACAAGCATGCCTAAAATCTTAACTAATTTCAACTAAAAGCATATCATAAATTATCTTAAGACGAAAAGTAAATTAATCTCCTATATTTACTTCCGTCTAAGGACATCTATGAATAATTTATTACATATGTAAAATATTTCTGGCCTCTAAGTATTACGAAAAATTACGATTGTTGTCTTGAAAATGTCCCTTAAAACCTTTGAACATAAGTTAAAATAAATACGTGTGATGATCGACAATAAAGACTCACCATTTCACAAGGTCAAAAAATCGATTTTCAAAACCATGAAATGATTACTTTATATTATTTGAGTAATTCGAAATATTGTATTCACGTATGATTCTAGACTAATATTATAGCAGAATTGATACATTTTGATATGTTACGGGTACTCACGATGCGTTTTTAGGGTTCCGTACCCAAAGGGTAAAACGGGACCCTATTACTAACACTCAGATGTCTGTCCGTCTGTCTGTCTGTCTCCAGGCTGTATCTCATAAACCGTGATAGCTAGAAAGCTGAAATTTTCACAAA
>DWNE01009083.1:0-11124 GCA_018249875.1 Cecropterus toxeus | reverse complement strand
ATTCGTCTTTGTGTGTCCATGGCACTCACGACACAGGAGAAAATCCTAGTGTGGGGCTATGAGTGTAGAAAGCGTCTATTAAGCGTCTATACACTGAGACGATCCCGCGATCCGCCTATGTAATAATTAGCCAAGCAGTTTGGGCTATACTGTGCGTCAAAGAAAGGGACATACTCCTAACTTTGAAACAAGGAACAAGACTCCTTTGATGCAGTCGGGTAATTACAATTTGGGTATAAATTGTTTAGACTTGCTAATTAAATAGTACCGTTGTCACGTAATATAGCTAGGAATTTAAATCGGATTGTAGTGACAGCAAAGATACCTGTTATCAATTACATTAGAGTTCAATGGTTTCAATTTGATCCGAACCGCGTTTGGTATGTGCTGTATCGAAACTCGTTTTTATCTGAAGATAAAATGTATGGATGTGCATAATGGAATTCAATGCAGAAAGTATGGAAGGTACATAAATTAGTGGTTGGTTGCAGAGATGGGCGTTATTCGAATATTTTTTTATCTGAACAATTATTCGATTAAAATTTTATTCGCATTAAAATTATTTGCGAATAATTTACTCGTGAATAATTTATTCGTAACTAAATTGAATTCAAATAATTTATTCGTGACTTAATTCGTTATTTTGAATAATTTTATATCTTACATAAACCACATTACCAATATTTAGAGACACGTGTTTTGCGGTTCCTTTGTTTTATTGCACTGAAAAAAGGACTTAGGCGATATGGTACAATTAGCATAATGGGTACTATCTCCCTGTTTTCTAGAATTTTTATTCCAGATTGCAGGTAAAGATATTGTTTACAATATAAGTAAGCAAGACTTAATTACATTATATATTTGTATTTAATAGAGTGAGAGAGCGTACTTTCTATCAGCGCGGCCGCCGCCCAGGCATGTCCCACCTAGCCTGGCAGGAGATCTCCCTTAGCCAAACAGTAATTTTTATTTCTTTTTTAAACTTAATCGAATAACAAATACAAATATTTATTCGTTATTCGAATAATTTTCTTTTGAATAAAGTAAATTATTTATTATTCGTGAATGAATATAGAAAAAATATTCATTCGTTATTCGTCATTCGAATAAATTTTGCCCAACTCTGGTTGGTTGTAGTGGACGGGCTGGGCCAAGGCCCTCGCCTGTCGGACGCTCGTAATCCGACACCTCTTGTACTCAATCTTCTCTACTAATTTGCGGGCCGCTACACAGGGCTGTGCTTACACACAATTACGCATATTACCGGTCTCAGTTAATTGATTTGGTTTTATGGTTTATTACGACAAATTGCGCAAAAATGATGAACAACGTCATAACTCAACACAGTAGCAATTTGTTGTTATTGCTGGAACAAGTTTATTTAAGTATTCTTGTAACTCAAACGCAAGAAAATGCTGCTCATTTAACTCTAATCTGGTCTTGTAAAAGTGCTTTACGTAATAAAATATTTGCCACTCCAACAATAAGACACAGCAATTAAGTACGCTTATAATAGAAATTTATACACAATTATAAATGTATTTTACACGCTCTTTCGGATAGGCGCTTGTTAGTTTCCCTGGAAAGACGTAATTACGTTTCTACTTTAAGATAGCTATCAACGACATAGTAAGAAATGTTTTCGAGATAGCTTCTCTAGATAAACATTCATATTTAAAAGTATTGGAGCGATATTCAAACGTAATTGCGAGTCAAACACATAGGGATGACAGGTGATGATGTAGTGCCAATAACGTTTACAGGTGGGCAAACAAGTTCGTTAGAGATGGCGGGGAATGCGATATCGCGTGTCGATAGCCCTGGCTCATCCCGACTTCGAGTAAAGAGGCGGAACTATACAACGGGCCGCGTTGTGCCAACCCGGCGATAAATCGAATTTCGCCGAGGACAGAGCCGCTGTCCGCCGAGATGGACGTGCGCGATACTCTGAGATACTCTGTAAGGAATCTAGCACCAGACTGGCACTACGACAATATCTTAAACCTCACCGTCGACTCCGAAAATTATTTCCTTCCTATTGAATCTGAAACATTGTATCTCAGATAGGCGTAGTTTATTGAACCAGCAATGGTGTACTTGAATTGTTGGATCTAAATTATCACGAATACCAATTACCGTCGCCTTTAAACTTTACCGCACAGTTGTCTATTACAGCAACAATACGCTCGGCTCAGAACCTCCGACGCCCTTAGCAAACTACAAGCCCGTTAAATGGTTCCCATAAATCCGATATAATAGAAGCTACATTAAATTGTATCTACGCACCCTAGTAATGGAATATTCAATAAAATTGGAGAATTTACCTCTTCCGACATGGAGGATTGTTAAGGGAACGGGAATACCATTGCAAAATGTGTTCCAATTTTCTATTGTGGTAAATATACGAAGATAAATTATTGTTATTGAATTACAGATTAAGCCTTTGAGAAATGCATGGACGAGTGGCGCCTGCATAAATATATCGGTCACGCATATTGACCAATGCATCTCCGTTTATTTATAAAACAACTTGACTTCTTATTTCGGGAAGCTTTGATTACAGTGCGTGTGGTGCCTTATCAAATATTATATGTTCCTAGATATGATTGATTGAAAAATATGTAAGATATGTCAAAATAATTGATAAAAGAAAAGGACGAAAATAAGGTAGAATCATTCGGGTTAACTGAAAGCAATTTGGAATTTCCAAGCATACTGCGTTTTAAAATATAAAAGC
Source organism: Cecropterus toxeus (assembly GCA_018249875.1). Classification (NCBI taxonomy): domain Eukaryota; kingdom Metazoa; phylum Arthropoda; class Insecta; order Lepidoptera; family Hesperiidae; genus Cecropterus; species Cecropterus toxeus. The sequence continues at coordinate 8,387 of DWNE01009083.1, read as the reverse complement.
TAGAGTAATAACAACTTATTTTTTTCTATAAATTAAAAAAGAAAAATAAACAAATCTAAATTACCTATTTAATTTTGTAACTAACGATTACAAAGAGCAATTTGGAATGCGTCTGCTTGCCGCTTGCTTTACATTGTGCGTAAGCATGCATAACTGCATATCCCTATAGGGTAAGTGAACGTGAAGTACAAAGTGTAACACATACATAGTTGAAAAATCACACAACATTTCTTTGGTCCTTTGGGCATCTATTTGGACTTCGTTCTTTATTCCCGAGATGTATGCTGCTTTCATTTACGCACTCAGTGCGCAATTACCCCAAATTACTTCATTTAGAAATGAATTTAATGACATGAAACTTTAATTGTACCATGTTTTTGAATGGTACAATTAAAGTTCCATGTTTCAATTTAAATTCGATATCATCTACTAGTATTCAAACTAAAACGATATGATGAAATCCTTTTAATTCATTTTTTATTGTTTACGCTCGCACCATACATAAACACTAGTTTAGTAATGATTCTTAAAGGTTAAAAACACAGGAAGGCATGGACTCACAATAAAATAAAAGATGTATAACGCTTTATCAACATATACGAGCACATCATCTTCTTTATGTGTCTTCCGTTGGTTTTAGTGCAATAATTTTACGCCTTTACATTTACGACTTTTTAAGTTTCCAATTATTCAATTAATCCTGGAAATATTAAACACATACCAGGTAGATAATAAGAATTATTATATAAAGTTGCTAATATTTTTTATAATTTAATATTCCATTTATGTTAATCACTTACATATAGGTAATTATAGTAGATTTTATAGTTATTAATGCTATGTAGTCTAAATATAACTAATTATTTTAATTTTATTATAATTACTAGGTACAGGTAGACTTAATACTATTATAATTATGATATTGATTTGATACTTAAACATAAATTTTCACTTACACGAGTTAATTTATTAAGGGAGCAGTAAAGATAAGTATCATTACAAGTACGTTTACGCGCACAAAGTTCAAGAATGTTAATCAATAAACACATCTACTGGTCCTCGTGTGGCTATTCCCGATAAGGGTATCTCCTAGTGACTTGAGTACGTCCCCTCCCGATGCTTTCCGAGTTCCGAGCGCCTCCATTTCTCCGCAAGGTATCTACGAAGTGATAAGGTAATGACTTTCTAGATTGACTCATGCACGTCTCGAACGCATGTAAACAACTACGTACATAAACAAATACAAAACAATCCAAGTTCTATGAACTGTAGACAAGGAGATACTAAATTTATGTCACGAGTTATCTGGAATGAATTTTGTAACGGCATACGTTTTCCGGCACCGTACGGTTCGCAAGATGTTATCGGCTAATATTTATTGCTTTAAAAATCTTAAAACGCGGCAAGGTGGCAAAAACAGCATGTGCAAAGTACCTTTATTAAACAATTTTTATTACTCGTTAGAGCACTTTTCTTGAAACAAAATCAATTTAAGAATTTACCCTATTGCTACAAGGTTTACCTAATAAACATAAGTGTAGAATTTTGTAGTCCTGTGTAGCCCTTTTACCCAACTGTGTCAGAAGGAGGGCAATTTTTTTCGAACGTATGTATGTTTGCTTGTATTTATGTCAATTTCCTTAGCACGCGTTACAGACCAAACGGCTTGACGGATCGTGGCGTTATGACATATAATTACAATCGTCTCACTTCGGAAAGTGCCAGATATGGTTTTTAAAAACTGCGCCTGCAAATAGGGGAAAGAGGGGTAGAAGGGACGACTTCTCTAATAACACGACAATATGGTTATCGAATGAAAGCTAGTAAATAGACCATTCTGAAAATATATCTATATACTATAATAGTTTTACTTAACTATTTTGACAAAAGCATTAAATTATGAAAGAAATGAATGAATTATCATTATGAAAGAAAAAACCTTTAAGCAGTATTTTTTTTTGTTTTAATGTTTTTTACATTGTACTAATTATTAGTTTAAATATTTTTTCCGTATCTAATTATTGGGCAATTAACTTAAAATAGGCGGCTACATAGTAGCAAATAAAATACTGCAAAGTAATTAACATATTGCGTATAGAAAGTAACTCGATTATAATAATTTTTATTTTTTATGCCCACAGCTGGGCGAGGGTTTGTCCCTGTACGATCAACTTGCATTGAATGAACCCGATGTAGATTATAAACATTACATCATAATATGTATTTAGAACATATTTGTTTATTTAGTTCGTTCATAATTTATAACTTAATTAAATACGTCTTATGAGGATTGCACGCCGTTATTGATCAATGATATTAAACACAAATATTAGACAAAGATCTACAATCAGAAAAGTTATAATTTACATAAAGATATAACGTACTTTTTTATAATATTATTATTTAGTAGATAGTAGGTATAAATACGGGCTAAGAAGCTAGCTAAACTTATGTTGTATCATATCGTAACCGTTACATGTAAATGTGAGGAATCTTTCAGAGTGTGGAATCCTATTAGTGTGGGAAGCTCGGAAAATTCTGTTAAGCACAGCATGCTCGATGCCTTATCCTTAATGTATAATGTGCCCAAGAATATGTGTGACGAGAAGCCTCACCTTGTAAGCATACGACGTGCTTGTAACATTAATGGGAAACGCTTTGTAATATCTAATTAGATAGGTACTTTAAGTCATTAGAAGAATCTTATAAATATTTTGTTACAAATGAACACATTATGGGAAGGTATATACACTTTTGTAGGTGGTAGAACTATGTGGTTAGACTACCGTAGCTCCACCAATACCTAAACCTATTTCTGACTAATAATAGCAGTGTTCCATCGCGCTGGCCTAGTACGAACTGGTAGACTTAATGTCATTAATACGCACATCATTTTAGAAAAATCAGTGGCGTGTCTGGGATTCGTACCTCGGATTCTCGATTGAGAGGCTGAATTTCAACCAGTAGGCTATCACTGCTCCTAGGCTCTCATTGCTCTTAGGCTATCATTGCTATACACGCTAGGAATAGGTAATACTTATCCGCGACGTTCCAACTTAGTTTTGAGGGGGCGCAACGCATCTAAAGCTAGGCTGAGGTAAGACTCTGGTCTTATCTGGGCTTGATTCACATGTCAAAGGGCTGCAGTGGCCACTTACCTTGAATGCTCGTTTGCTACTTCCATATTATCAAAACTAGTAAAATGGTTAAAAACATTAAAACAACAAACCCGACTGCTTAAAAGTATTTTTTTTTTCATAATGATGTACATTTAAATTAAGCTAAGAGGTTTTGTCAAAATAGTTAAGTAAAAGTATTATACTATGTATATTTTCAGATTGGTATATTCATTAGCTTTCATTTAATACCCATATTATCGTAATAGTAAAAAAAATGCATGCGCCAGGCGCCATTTTTAAAAATTATATAGCCTATGTCATTCTACAAACTGAGACGATTCTAGTGATATTTCATACGTCACAATCCTTCAAGCCTTTTGGGCTGTAGCGCATGCCAAAGAAATGGACGTACATTCAGATAAACAAATATATATATACATACATACATACATATATAAAAAACATTACCTTCTTTCTGACGCAGTCGGATAAAGCACCCAACAGTTGAAACATTTTTACAGTTTAACGCCGCGTAGGTTCAAAGTGGGTGTCTAGGCGTTAATAATAAGCAATAATTTAAAGCAGCGATGTAATTTCGCGTACGTCAATGAATTCTTCGTGTGTGGTCAGACAGTGGATTGATTTATTGTCTCTATAACTTTGTCATGTCTCTCAAGAATGGATTAGTTAATCTTTCATCGTCATCATTTGCGTCATAGTGCCAAAACAGTTGGTACAATACGATGTTTGTGTAGTAGCTTAAGTTTATAAATAACGCCATAAACAATAACCTAATTCCTGTTTGACAGCATCATACAAGAACAACAACAACAACAACAGAAAACTAATTCTATTTTTCAGTAGCTAGAAGTCCAGTGAGGAATATAGGTCTAAAGAAAGAAGAGATCTTAATCTCCGTGTCGCCTACATATAAATCTACGTTGAAACCACGGACAAACAGATGAACTGTGAAGATGGCTAAACGGTCTGCAAGGCAGACCGTTTAGCCATCGACAGGGTCGACAGTGACTACTTAAAATCTGGTGCACTTATCATATATTTTTTTAACCAAAAAACATGAAGGATATACTTACTCCAGTGCTTCCAGATCGTGAATATAAATTTACGGTATTTCCTTAAAACTATCTATTATATTTTGTACAAAATTAATGTAAATTACATTTTAAAGAATTTTAAACGGAAATTTACGACGACAAAATAAACTCTGCTGTGACAACTTTCCCGACTTTGGTTGTGCAATTTGACGTTAAAAGAGATTAAATTTCGAAATAAAATGTAATTTTTTTAAGTAAAATACAGACAAATTGAGAACCTCCTCCTTATTGGTAGTCGGTTAAAGATAACAAAATTTCTATTTTTATTTGCATAAAAGTACATTTTACCAAATAATCCTACACTGTATTTTTACCATTATACGAAGTATACTGTAAAAAAGTTAACGCAGTGAGGTTAACACAATAGATCTACCGTAATTACAGTAGGTATATCGCGGAAGCACTGACCTACTATAATATTGTTTTTCAATATAAGAGTAGATAGGTAGATTCATTCCTATGCTACCTATTAGGTATATTGAATAAATTATAAATGTATGTTTATCAAATGGTACATGACCTCTTTTTTCTAAAAGAGCACTTGTTTTGGATTTTACAACGTCTATCGTTTCTAATTAAACTTATAATCCATTTCATCTGTTGGAATCATTCGAACGAATGTCATTTAATAATAATGTGATTTCTTATATCTTATACTTGTGATACAGACACATTCAGTATACGCTGCACCTAAAATGGGTGTAAATTGAACGGCTGGAACGGAGGAAATACATATTTATATTTTGAAAGGCCGTGTTTGTCCTGTCAATCAATGGACGCGAGTGTATTCGCATTAAAATTGTAAATCGTATTAAATAAATAGTGTCCTAATTTTTTATATTTTAATCGTAAAAGTGGACCCCATTGAGAACTTTTACGTTTAATTTAAATATTTTTTTAACAATATTATGATTATAAATAACACAGATTATATTGACGTATCATTAAATATTATACGTATTTCCTTATACTTTCCTTGCTCTACAATACCATCAAATATCATACAATACATTTTATTGTTACATAAATTGTAAATTAATTTACGAGTTTTATATGTATATCGAATAAAAATAATAAACAGTTCGGTAAAGATTGAATACTCCCAACATAATACATAAGATCGGTATTGCATAATGACTGCAATTTAATATTTCAGTAAGGTAAACTAAGAGTAGGGTTACCAATTGTACTTTAATATATAGATTTGTACTGTTTTTAGACAACTAGGATATTATATAAATATACTTTAAAATGTACAATATTTTATCAGTAATTTAGACAGCATAGGTATGGTTTCCCATATTTGAAATGTCTGCAAAAAAGGTCTTCAGAGAAGATTAATGTTGAAATTATTAAAGTGTTCTGTTGAAATAATCATTAAGAAATTAAAATATATATATATGTAGTATATTACAGTAAAAATATTGTAGAAAGTTTACATAAATCTATATTATAGACAGTCAGTAGAAAAAAATGTGTTTTTATTTTATCTAAAGTGATACATTACTTTATTTGTCATAAATACTATATTTCTTAAAAATGGGTGCAACCCTAATCAAGTTGCATATTTACTTTTTGTTCAACATACTTCAAAGGTGGCCTATTACCATCAAAGTATAATGGTTAAGCACGACGCTAGTAGCAGCTATTGTGAAGAATACAAAGGCTTGACCGGCGAGAGAGAATGACACGGCGTGACACGGGACCAGAAAGACTGCGATCATGCGTGACGACTCCGACCTACATTCCATCTAACATAAACGAGGAAACTTATTTATTCAAACCGCGGATGCTTCGGAATCTAATTATCATAGCAATTGATGCTGCAATGCTGATTCGTATCTTATTTTTCTTTAGGGTACTTTTTGCCTTGCATTTTTCTCATTTATCTATCCATACCCATTGAAATGTCAAAGTAGCTACCTACCCCTAAAATAATATCATTATCATAGACTAGTTACTATCATTACAAATGTACGTATTAATGTTGAAAACTAGCCAAAAAATAAAAAAAAAACTTCGAACTCCCACCTTTTATACGAAGAAAGCTAGTTAGTATTTCCAAATGAAATAGTTTGGACTGAGAAAAACAAATAAAAACATTTTACTAATTTAAAAGTATTTATTCATTTAAGAGACATATATATACTATAATTGTAAAAATGTTATTACAATTTAAACATCAGATTGGTTATAAATAATGATAAGCTTCACTGCACCCCTTATATGATTTTTAAAATTAAATATTATTGAACGTTGATTTTGACTGTGGAAAATTTTTACCTATTTGATATCGTCTCATTGGTATTGAAGTATTATAGAAAGTTCTAAAAGGAATCTAGAAATCTGCTTACATTTGCATCAGAACGCCAACACGTGCATTGTTTGTCAGACATAAATTAATATACTTAATTGATCGACGTTAGCAAATGTTGATTGTTAAATTAATTGCAAGATACAAGATGTAAGAAATACGAATAGAAAGAAGAAATCTGATGATATTCTCAAAGTAATTTAGGTAAGGCGGTAATTCTAAAAGTGTATATATCTGTACTCATCCATACCTAAATTTATTAAAATTAAGGCCCGCGTTTCAAATTTTATTTATTTAAAAGAAATAGGTGAACGGAGAATCAGTAATAATAATAAGAATCGTCTATTATGTTTATATCATTTAAGTGTTTGTTTTTTTACGTTTATAAATAGCTTTAAGCCAAAATTACTAAGTTTACGTCACCGGATTCGATAATAATATACAATTTATATGTTGAGATAAAACTGAGTCTTTATTTCATTAAAATCTACTCTATCAGAAGTGAAATTAATCTTTAACAAAATTTTAAACTTTTTATGTTAAAAATACGTAAAGTCGCGAAGCACAGCTAGTTGTTAGTAAGCTTGTGACACTTCGATACCTATGCTTTAAAACAATAAAATGTAAATACATTTTATCAGAGCGCGGATGTAATTTAAATTCCACTTTTTCCTCCTTTTATGGTCGATTGTTTGGAATCTACTCATTTATGACCCATTTTAAGTGGGATTCTTGTCCCACTTTGACCGTAGTACATAGTCTATTGGCCACTATATGACATGCACAAGAAGCACACACCACTACAAATACTACTTACTAAATCTTTTGCAAAACACTTAAACTATTGCAACAATGCACAAAAAGTTACATAAACAATTCAACTAAATAAATAAATTGTAAGGTTGTAAAAAAGAAAACTTAGGTTAGAGCAATGCATAGAAAGAAACCCATTGAGTCCGTGGAAACATTCATGCTTTGCATACCAACTATCAAGCGGGCGACTCCACGCGCAGTTAATCGTGTCTCAATCAATAATCTTGATTTGATTAATTGGAAAGCAGTCACGCACCCGCGAGTTCCACCCGCGTACTCGATTAGACTAACTGTATCTTTTACTGGTAACTAATCAACATCAATTCTATTTATCTTAATCGACGTTATCCACCTAGATGTCTCCCTGCCAATACATTCAGTTCGATTTGTTTCATTGATTATATTTATTAGTACCTATAGAATAAGGCTAATGAATGAAAGGTATTCATGGCTTACATGTTGTGAATAAACGGGTACCAAATGACAAGAGTTTTCAAAACAGAAATGTGTGTGATTGTTCCAATTTCATCTTCAGGGACAGCATTTGTGGCAAACTTCAGTTAAGACTTTCATCTTATTGGGGTTGATCTAGTTAGATTGCATAATAGTATTTGTAACTATTTCGATATTATAAACAAAACGTTTATTCTATCACTCAAATGTAGCACAAACACAGAGATAGTGAAAGTAGTAGTAAAAATCAAATATAATAATTAATTAGATCTACTTCGCCTTCGGATAATAGACGAAACGATTATGTGACTACACATAATAAGTTGTTATCATTCATGAGGATTTAGGATATCGGATTTATGTAGGGTTACCATAGGACAGACTAAAGTGCCGATTTCTTTTGTCATTCTGCTCTACGTCATCTTACCTTAAATCCATTAGTGAGAAAACTTAAATTTATTCGTTTATCGTGATATTAATCGTGATATATATATATATATATATATATAAAGATATTTGTTTAGGGACTTTCGTTAGGGGAATTTCGTTTTTTTTTTACCCAACTCCCGTCCT